>ML850915.1:5268-31538 GCA_009831015.1 Picea engelmannii
GTCCACCAACTTCGAGCACTCACCCTTATATGTTTGAAGAACTTGTGCTCATATTCGAATTCATGTTTTCATATGGACATTGGAATGGACATTTTGAAGATAATTTTCGTTGCTTGATGTTTGAGCTTTTTTAGATAGTTAAATGCATTCTTCTACTTTGATGGTTAATTTTTTTGCATAGTTTTGGGTTTTCCTTCCTTCAAATATATTCTATGGATAGTTGTTAGGGTATCCATTTAGCTAGACCTCATTGTTTCTATCATGGGTGCATGGATAGATGATATAATTGTCTCATGAGTGAAGTTGCATGGGGAGTAGGTGAAAACCCTAGGCTTGTTTCCTTGTCATGGTTCGTTTCATTCCCAATCTTCATAGTTGACTCCAATTTGAGAAGAAACAACATATGACGATACCATGGTTTTGATTTTGCTTTGTTAACTAGAAAACTTGCTAATTTGTTTTTTCATTTTTGTTTTGTTATTTCAAAGAAAGTTTTTGAAATGATATTGGAAATATTTTTCATTTGTATGGTTCTTTCCGGTCTCCTAAATCAATGGTGTGCAATTTTAGAGTATGGGTTTAGCCATAATGCATAGTTCATATCATAGGTGCATGAATAGATATCATGAATTCTGTATGGGTTAAGTTGCATAAGGAATACGTGAATCTTATGACCTTTTTTCCTTCCTAGAGTTTGTTTCATTTCTAATTTTGACACTCACCTCTAACTTGAAAAGAAACAACATACAATAGTACTGTGGTTTTGATTTCCATAATTTTTATTTCTCCCCTTTTTTAAATTTTTTTCTTTGTTATTGATGATTTGGGTCCTTGAGATAAGAATGTTCCCTAATTACTTTCTTCTTTATTAATGTAAATTTTAAAATACCACGTAGATGTCTTCGAAGAAATGGTTTTACGAGTATTCGAAGGAAGCCTTCGTAATGACATTCATGTACGAGGTTTATTATGTCACTCGATATGCAAATCTTATTACAATATTCAACAAAAGATGCCACATTACGTTTCATCTTCATTTCTCATCCGTGGCTACAATAACTTGAAGCATGCTTGAATTTGCCCAATAACCCTGTATATATAATGGATTTCTAACATATTGTGTTCAACGCTTAGTTTGCCCGGTAAATTTCATCAGATTTTGTCCATTCTTCAGGGCTACATGCACCTTCAAATAATCAGAATACACCTCAAATACTGTTTAATTCTGTCTCCAAGCACAGCTGCACAAAAGCAGAGACAATGCTGCCGATCTCATGACCACGCTCCAAGGGATGCCTCGCTTCTCTTTCCTCACCAATCCTTTGACAAATGGCCACAGATTTATCACCACCCAAACACTACAAATGTACTCTGCAAATAGCTTGTCTCTGAATATATCATATCTGCCTGCCACAAACATTACAGACCCTGAAACCATGGCTGCCAAATTTATAAATAACACTGTGGTTGGTGGAATGAATAATGAAGATGAATCAAATGTGAAGTCACCCTCACCACAATCATCCTCGTCACCAGATCCCTTTGGAGTCACCAAGAAAACTGTTTCGGAGACTCCTATTAACTTCACCAAAACGTCAAACGTGGCTAATAATAATGGAGATAAGCACTGGATCAGCCACATCCTTTGGTTATTC
The DNA here is from genome assembly GCA_009831015.1 of Picea engelmannii. NCBI lineage: Eukaryota > Viridiplantae > Streptophyta > Pinopsida > Pinales > Pinaceae > Picea > Picea engelmannii. The sequence continues at coordinate 6,924 of ML850915.1, forward strand.
CACCATTCTCTGATAGAACCACCAATCAGAAGAAATTCCCACAGCTTAAAGCCATAGCTTGAAACGAACAATGCAACCGCAATTGCGAAGGCAGACTTCGAAATCTGCAATATAAAGAATCCATAAACTCCAGGAACATGAAAATTGAGAAAACATGTACTTGAATGTATTGCATTGATGCTTAGCTAGTTGAATTCACTGGTCTTACCGTGGGCAAGAAAGATTTGACACTTAACAGACAGAAAGCTGGCAATATTGCATAGCAGGACGTTGCCACTGAAAAGATTCCCCATAGACTGAAATTAGCATACATCATCCTCTGGCGTACCATGATGTTTCTATGAAAACCCAGGAAGGGGCATAATTTGCTTAGGAATATTTCAAGCAGTCCAGTAGCCCATCTCTTCATCTGCACAAGACTGTCTGGACCATTTGCTGGTACGGTTCCCATGAATGCTGGCTGCTCAGGTATGCAGAATACCGAATGCCAACCCAGGCAATGGACTTTGAACCCAGTCATAACATCCTCAACTATGGATCCATACATCCATCCCACCTGCAAAGGACAGGACAAAAATCAGTTATTCTTCTACTGTAATTCTCTGTTAGACGATATCTTCTGGATTGTTTATTTACAGAAGAAGAAAACTTGAAAATTATAGAAGAGGAAATTTAATAGTAAAATTCTATAAGATGGGATATCTAAATGTTAGATTTTATAGGACTTCATAAAGGACATCTTATAAGATATTGTATAAGATGGGATATCTAAAAACTGAAAATTATAGAAGAGGATATTTTATAGTAAAATTATATAAGATGGGATATCTAAATCTTAGATTTTATAAGATGGGATATCGGGATATCTAAATGTTAGATTTTATAGTTATAAAGAATATCTTAAAATTCTATTTTTCTTATATAGGTACACACAACCTTCCACATAGAGGGGAAGGGAAGGAAAGTAAGGCCAAACATTTAAAAACATATTCAACTCAGAACCAATTAGCAAGACCTACCACTCTCTTATATAAAAGCATACTCAAGGCACAACCAATTAGCAAGACCTACCACTCTCTTATATAAAAAAACATACTCAACGCACAACCAATTAGCAAGACCTACCACTCTCTTATATAAAAAAACATACTCAACGCACAACCAATTAGCAAGACCTACCACTCTCTTATATATAGGGTCACACAAAATCCTTTCCACAAAAGGAAAGTAAGGCCAAACACTTAAGCATACAAACACTTAAGCATACTCAAGGCAAAACCAAGAACTGCCACTCTGTTGTGACTACCATTCTACAACCAAGGCCAGGGTTTGTGCTGGACCTAGGGTGACCTATTGACAATGGGCACATTTAATAGGTTTTTAGTTTTTAATACGTTTTCTATGGACGAGATTAAATATGCCTAGAATATTCTTAGTCGTCACAATAAATAAATGGCTCTGATTTCATCCATTAACTTCCGAGCTGTTATAAAGACATCCGTTTATATGTTTACTTTTTTACATTTACCTAATCGTGTTTAAAAATTACTGTATTCACTAACTTATTGCCACGTCTACCTATTAAAAAATATAAACGAATCCTTTCTATGTTCACCAGCCGCGAGTTAGTGGCTGTGCTAGTCATAAAACTCTTGTTTGCAATGAATCTGCACGGTACATTAAATATAAGGTGCAAAGTTATTGCAGTGAGACTTGTTTTGCAGCTTGGGGTGGCCACATTTCTGTTTGAGTTTTGCATCTTCGAATGTCACCAGTTAAATCAAGAAAGGTAGACGCCTTACCTCTTTACCCCATGCAGTGTTGGATTCATATCGGCAGCTAGCAACGTTGAAGGCCTCATCTATAGCCGCTGAAGGAGAAGAACGGACACCGTATTGGGGGCCTCTCATAATTGTCTGAGCAGATGCTGCAAGGGCAGAGGATGGTCCAAATATACTTGAAAGAGCCTCAAAAGACCAGGAAGATGCTTTTAAATCGTGAAACACTGCTCAGAAACCATAATAAATATATATTATTGCGTAGCAACATTGTATCATAATCATTAGCAATATTGTATCATAATCATTACCAGGAGCTAAGTTTTCATTTCAATTTCAGGACCTATTGGAGCATAAAGAGGTCCATTAAAGACTTCGTTCTTCTAAGACTAATACACAAAACGCCTCGGCTAGATAGTAATGAACCAGAAGACTCATTGGTCCAACTTACACAGGGACCAGTCTAAGAATCCTTACCTTTTGCATTGTTATGAATTTCTCTTACAATTTTGTTGTTATATTGGTCTGCAGCTGGTGGTACTCCGTATAACGCTTTTCTTCGATGGAAGTAGCCGGTTCCACAATAGACAGGACCTTGGAGTCCATTCATTCCTCTGGCTAGTGTCTGTATTCAAAATACCCATCCTCAGCATACTATCTTGATGACGAATCCTACGATAACAGCCTATATTCATTTTAAGTTCAGATTTAACAAATGTGCAGAGAGATCAAATCTGTTGGACACAAGCATTTTTGCAGTAAAGAAAAGAAAAATTTAGGAAGGAACACTTAAATATAGGATGGTTTTAATGTATATATATAGAAAGAGACATTTGTGAATTAACCTGGGATACTATTTCTATCCATCTTACCTAGAAACATTTAAGGGTAGATAAAACGGTGGATGAACTCATACTTACGCTCAGAAATATTTTCATCTGGTTTCCGAAGGGATCATCCTTGATGCTTCTATAGAATAATTGTGGAAATTGTACAAAGCCGCATTCTCTTTCAGACTTACAGTCGAGAAAAAAGCACATAACGTGTTGAATGGCCTTGGAATTGTTCACAAACATATCGCAGTCGAGATTGAGTATGAAAGGTGAGTTTGTCATCACTCCGGACACTCTTGCCTGAAAGATATATCAATGCCATTATCGCTATAGATTCAATTCAAAATATGTTGACTTAAATGATCAAAACTAACGGCTATAACTATCATTGCCCTCATAGGGGCTCTACAAAGAGATTTACATTGTTTTTTTATCGCACTCTATTTCAGAGAAAAGAATAAGGTCACTGTGGTCTTTTATCCCTTTCTGTACTTCATAGAAAGAATAGGGTGATGACAAATTTGTTAGAAGTAGAATTACCATAACGTTCATTGCACCAGCTTTGTAATGGTGCTCAACTTTGGGGCTTTTTTGTCTAGCAACATACACTACATGAGGCAGAATGTCTTGTTCAGCTCCATTGCTTTCATAGAGAACGTGTATATAAATATTACTTCCATAAATATTAAAAGATAAATAAAATTATGTTTATTTTGGATCATAAGGAGGAATTAGGATAATAAATGGTTTTGTGATACTTTATACGCTACCAAAAATGCTACAAGTTTTTTGAACATTCATAAAGTTTAAACAAATCATTTTTTATTGTAACAGCTTCTGTAGTGTAAATTTCATCACTTTGACTACACTCGAGTGGCTAAGAACATCTGAACTTGTATGAGCGAAACCATCGACACCATCGTGACATATGGAGTCTAATGAGACATCTAGTGTAGAAGATGCCATCTTCATCCTCCTCTTCAAAGCCTCATAATCATCCTGAAAAACATTCAAAATTAATGTTAAAACACTCCAAAATTTCATAGACAATTAACTATGTACCAATCGCATGGACATCGCATAATACCTTCATCTCCTGCCATTCTCGGAGAAAATTCGGATCAGAAATCTTGCTATGTTGGGGACTTTGTTTGGAGAAATATATAAACGGTGCCCTTGTCTCTATATCGAACTTCCTGCAAAATGGTACCCAATTTTTGGCAAACCTTAACGTTTCTACCAGAGAGTAGAACGTGACGGGAGAAGCACCGTCGTCTGAGATATAGCATGCGAATTTTTCGACTGGATAATCGATTGCAAGTACTGAAAGAAGGGTGTTGGCAGTGATTATGGCAGGCTCCTTGAAAGGATCTACTGTGGTGATAATTATGTCCACAGCAGGAAGCTTTGAAGCAGATTCTCCACTATATCTGGAACATAAAAGAAAAAAACACATGCAAACAATTCATATCACACAATATAATGATAGAAAAACTGAAGCTGTATTTTACAAGCATATCAAACGCATCCTGTTCATGCCATTCACCTGTGTGCAAGTCTCTCTGGGTATGTTTTATAGTCAACGAATAGCCATCTCATGTTGCATTCAAGAATCCACTGTAAAGAAAAACAAATCTCACAGGCAAAGGCTAGAATCCAAACACTATATGATTCATCAAGGGGATTCAATAGACGATAGCCCAAGAAGGACAGCATGAGCACCAAGTGAATGCAAGCATAAGCTCGATATCGTTTGGGCTTCTCTACAATTTTTTCATACAAAGGAGGAAGATTACTGTCAATCATTTGGTTCTCCATTTGGTTTTCCATTAAGAGGAGAATTGTTATCTACCTATACCAGTCAATATAAGCATAGAAATTGAACGGCTAAATTTTGATTCTCGACATTGTCCCCGACTGATTTATATAGGAATTCTCATTAAGTTAAAGCCTTATACCTACTTGCACCACTAGAATGCTTCTAGAAAACAGTGGATCCTACATCATAATATCCGTTTCTGTAATCTTTCTCAATCGCAAATAAATGACAAACTTACTTTTGTGGAACACAATGGATGGCAGAGAGCCGAGAAGACACGGAAGTGAATTATTTGTGAAGAGAGCCGAGAAAGCCATGGGACTACCAGACAAGATTCCGTGGAAGATTTGATTGAACATATCGTTTTGGTTTTATATACATATTCCCGACTAGTGTCTGGTTGGTTTCTCTATAAACATTTTACAACGGAAGTCCAAAATTGCGGCTGCAATGGAAAGCATATACAAAATTTACATATATATGGTGGCCAATACGACAGTGAATGATGGACCATGAAATCCCGTCAGATTTCTAGTATCTTCCATTTTTCTGATTACAAAACAATTTCGTCGGTTAATTACAGTACACCATGCACTCGATACCTGTGAGGATTTTACACTCGACATAGAGTAGGTTACAGTTCCATCGCTATCCTTCTAGATAGTAATCAAAATCTTGTAGTCGAGGTTGATTGTACAGATGGTCCTTGGGTTTAAGATTCAATGACTATTAAATTCTGTTCAAAATAAAAATTTCAGGTATTTTAAAACTTTCGTGAGTCATTCAGTGAACTAAATTGAGTCAGATTTTTATGTTTTTCTAATTGAAGATTGAAGTGTAGAAGTTTGATCTGGAATCTCTGCCATATTATTTTATGGGTTTTTTCCAAGTGACTACTCCTCCCGGCTATTCTCGGGAATAAGGGAGATTTGTTTAATGATTAAAATTGATACGGATATTAAAAAAAAAAAAATAGATTAAAATGAAAAAATTTAATCTCGAATCTCTACCATATTATTTTAGAGGTTCGTTCCGAGTGGCCACGTTCGATGAATGGTAGTCCTTTCACGTATAATTGGGAATAAGGAAGAGAAGTTTGACCAATGAAATTGATGAAGTGTTCTTGTTTTTTTGAAGAATTTTGTTTTTATTGAAGATTTTTGAAATTGATTGACTGTTGTTGTTTTTTAAAGAATTTTGTTTTTATTAAAATGTGAAAATTTGAACTCAAATCTCTACATCTCTACCCTATCATTTTAAGGTTGTTATTTTTTTCTTAAATAAAAAGGGGCCGTGTGATGGATGGTAATACTCCTTTCATGTATATTTGGCAGTAAGGGTGTCGTTTGGAAGGAAAGGTTTCGCCTGTTTATTTTAGGGTGGATTAATTTTGTTAAGTATATTTGGGAACTAGAAAGCCTTAAGTTTAGTATTTGGACATCTTCATTAATGGGATAATTATAATATATATTGAGTAATAAGTGTTGGGATGTGAAGTTTGATGTTTGAATTATAGGATGGTTATTAATGGGATGATTTTAATATATATTGAATAATAAGTGTTGGGATGTGAAATTTGATGTTTGATTTATAGGATGGTTATTAATGGGATGATTTTAATATATATTGAGTAATAAGTGTTGGGATGTAAAGTTTGATTTATAGGATCATTATAATTCTTAAGATTTATTTATGAATAGCTTTGTAACATAATTTATTTTTAGATTATTTGGGTGTAAATATATGTGTTGGTTACAATTTGATTAGGAAATTGGTCGCTTCAATTTGATTATTGGGAATGGTTGCCCATTGTATTCCAATACCACTTATGGTTTAGGACTGTGAGATCACCTATATATGGGGTTGCTTGTATAGTCCTCTTGTAATAAAAAATAGCGTGGATTCAAGAAGGGTCTCTCTTTCTCATGGATGTAGCCACAGGTAGTATGGTGAACCAAGTTAATTTTCTGTATAGATGTAGTCATAGGTAGTATGATGAACCACATTAATTTTATGTATCTCTGTGTGTGTTGTTTTTCGTTTGTGTTAATTTTATGTGTCCCTTTGTGTGTTTTTTTTCTTTTGCTTCATTTTTGTTTATTGTGCGAAAATATATTTGTATTTTCTTTTATTTCTATGCATTGGTATCACAACCGAGTTTTATGTGAGCACTTGCAGAAATGGAGACAAACAAATGGAGAATCGAGAAATTATCATTACAAAATTTTAGAAATTGGAAGTTGCAACTAGAAGTTGTTTTAATCCAAAAGGAACTTTCGATCAAGCTAAAAGGGAAATCAAATAATCTCACTAGAATATTGGATGAAGACTGGACAAACTAGACTGGAAGGCAGTAACTACGATCATTCTCTCTTTATCAAGCAATGTATTATTTAATGTCTCAACATAGAAGATGACAAAGGGATTGTGGGATTGTCTATTAGACATGTATGATATTCCCTCTACATCTAACAAAGTATTTTTGATGAAGAAATTGTTCAATTTAAAGATGTAAGAAGGTGGTACTATCAAAAATCACCTTGATTAGTTAGTTATTTTCAGTAAGCATCATATTGGAAGATGAGATCAAGGCTATCTAGTTGTTTTGTTCATTGCTTATAGCTGGGAAGGATTTTTTATGGCTATTAGTAATTCAATACCCAACTCAAGTTCTATATCTAGTTCTAACAAGAAGGGAAGCATGTTAAAATTCAATGATGTTGTTAGGGTTCTTCTTAACGAGGACATGAGAAGGAAAAATCAAGGTACTTCATCGAGAGATGCTTTGGTATCTAGTGAAAGAGGGAGAACACAAGAATAGGGGAAGAATAATCAGAGGGGAAGATCAAAGTATAGATAAAGATGAAAATCCAAAGGAACATGTTGGCACATGAAGGATGAGTTGGTTGCCTCAGATGTAGATTTGGGATTACAAGCCTAGTAGTTTGGTTTGAAAATACATTAAAACCTCCATTTTTACATATCTCTATTCTTGACATTATTTTTCTATAGTCTATACAAATCCATTGTAAATGAAACTACAAATAGAAATAGAGTCAACAATGTAGATTCCAAATGTATATATGCTATAATGTTTTATTAACTTAACCTATATCTATAATATAAAAAATAAATAAATTGTTTGACAATGTTAAGACCCTCGTAGCCTTGTAATTTCAAGGATATATTGACTCTCGTGATTTAAAAAAATATAAATTAATATTATTAATTTTTAAAGTGTTCTCTACAATTATACAAAATTTTAAAGGAAATTCCATAGTTAAGGTACTTTAACTCAACACACTAACTGAGACATATACATTTTACTTTACTTGAAAAATAACACACCACTGATAGAAAAACTCAGATTCCACATAGTTATTTACAATTTTTATAAATACAAATTATATATTTGGAAATTTAATTCAATTTCTTACATTTCATCTTTTTATACCACAGTCAAATTCATTGTAAAAGTACCTTGAATAATTCCTACAATTTAATATATCGTTGTTTTTCCATGTTTGCATTGCCACTAACCCATCATGAGAGACCATCATTAGCTTGCACCCACCCTTAAATGACACACTCTTTCTATGTAGAAACACATTAATGATCTAGATGAAGTATTTAAATTATATATTCTACAACTCAACTCTACAAACACCCTTCAAACATGCATTAATAACTTGGTGAATAAATGGATCATTGCATGAATGGATTCCATATGTAACAATGATACATTGTTGTTCCACTCCAATAGTTACCTCCAACAACACAAACAAGTAAACCAAATCAATAAAACTTAGGTATATATGCACATATATCAAAATAATGAAATGAATTACATAGGAAGCAAGGCTTGATCTCTTTGTTTCCAGGATGACCTAGTCAAGGATTTGAAGGAAGATTTGTAGATATATCAAAAGAATGAAGAAAATTTGTGTAGAAGATCAACGTCAATCTCATCGCTGCCATTGAGGACTTAGTGGAAGTGTTGAAGATAGATATTTTTAATTGAAGCTAGGTCCTCCCCATTATCATGCAATATGAAAACAAACAGGTCATGGAGAAATGTAAACTGCAATACAAAAATATAAAGCATGATTGGATGAATGCAAAAGACAAACACGTTGGTGTGTTTCTTCAAGTTCGTTCAACAAAAAGATCATAAGAAACTTATCAACTGTGTCCCTATATTTCACTAGTATTTGTAATTTCTCAAAACTTAATAAAACACATATTTCATTAAATTTGGAAATATTTTATTACATGGGCTTCATCAACATTCAGTTTTTTGTAAATCACCATATTAAGTTAAGATAATGTAAGATAAAAATAGTTTTAGTAATGTCAAACCATCTAACGACCATGAATAGGTCAAACATAGGACTGCTAGGTACAACAATATCAATGCATAGTAGGTGTGTGAAAGAAGCTCTTATAAGAAATTGATTTTAGTTAAATCATATTAGTATATTTAACATCCAAGTGAGATATTATTGTTGTGGATAGAATACCTTGACTCGATGTTTGAATTTGGTTCCTAACAACTCCCACCCCTTTGTCACAACTGAGGGGGGTGGGGGTGGGAGTTGTTTATCAATGACAATGTTGTGAGGATTTCCTAAGTGGAGGGATGGTGCCTCCCTTGCATTGTCTAATACAGGTCTAAATAGAAGCTAAAATGTCCTACTTCTTTGTGCCTTTAAGAAGCACCAGAGAGGTGGTGATCATTCAAGCAGTGTTTAGTGGGGGAGGTGGTCTGAGAAAGAAATATCTAAGCCTGATGCATTCTCTCATGTATATTAAGGATAATCACCATTGATCTTGGTATTTGAAGAAGGATATTGGCATTGTTGATCTATCTCCACTCAAAGCCATGAAGTACATTAAGTGAGAGTGCTTAAATGGGGATTTAAGTTGGTCCATTATGATGAACAATGTCATGGATTGAAGTAAATGAGTGGCCTCTCAGAACCAACTAACCTAGACAAGTAAGAAATGGAGGCAAGGGTCTTCAAAGAGCGGTACTCTAAGAAACCCGGGTATCGATATCTCCTCGTCAACATTTTTTATTTTGCAAAACACTGACCAGATGTAATAGTTTCATCCAACTATAGAAAAAACCATGGAACTTGAGCATTTTTTTCACCATGTCTAGGAGAAAATGAGAAGAATTTTAAATGGAGAAGAGATAGATGTTGAAACTTATTTTTTCAAAGATTTTATTTGAACTTTGTATATGTCCCAATGCTCTTTGATTATTGATGATTTAATCTAACTACAAATAAATTATCAATTAAGATATTAATTTTCAATATCAAGTAAATAATATTCAAAGTTATTAATCTATGACCCATGATTCTCCCATGTAGCCTAAATAGACCACTTAGAAATCATTATCAATTAATTCTAATTTGTTTTATTAAAAATGCATCTTTATTTACATGGACTTTTATTTCAAAAATTCATCACATTTATACACTCGTATTAATGTATATAACTATATAAAATTCAATAAATAGATTTGTGACTTGTTGGCTTATATGAGGTGATTTCAGTTACAAAATAAGATGAAATTTACAAAAGGTTAATATGGATAGAGAAATCAAATGTCATATTGGTGCAAAAAGTTCAAAAACATTCATGTATGACACATCTCTAATGAATCTAAATAGTTCACTTAACACTCATTATCAATTAATTGTTCTATGTTTTTTCAAGATTTTTTTTTTTTAACATGGAGTTTTATTTCAAAAACTACAATGTCACATTTATATATTCGTACTAATGCATATTAATAGGAAAATAAATGACTTCATTTCTTATTGGCTTATACAAGATGTTTGCATTTACAAATAATTTATTTAAGAATACATATTTACAATAAGTTATGGATTGAGAAATCAAATGCCTTACAAGTATGAAGGTGTTCATCTATAAACCATCCCATTAGCCTAAATATTCCACTTAACATTCATTATCAAGAAATCCTAAGATTTAAAAAAAATAAAAATGTGTTGTTGGTTATATAGAGTTTTATTTCAAAAAATTTGTATTGCATTTATACACATATTAATGCATATAAGTAAAAGTCAATAAAATAACTCCATGCCTTATTGGCTTATATGAGATGATTTCAATTCATTTAAAAATTCAAATTTAGAAAAAGTTATGGATAATGAAACCAAATACCTTCCACTTCAAAAAGCTCAATTAGAAACAATTCATATATTGCACATTTGCATGAATAGTCCACTTAGCATGCATTTTCAATTATTATTATTATTTTTTTAAGAATGCAATTTTATTGTTTACAATGGAATTTTATTATGATATAAGCATATAAATCTGATATACAAATCTGATATGATTTCAATTGTAATATGATATGATTGCAATTACAAATATTAATTGATTTAAGTATACAAATTTACAAAAAAGTTATGGAGTGGAATATTAAATATCTTATAGTTCAAAAAGGGCAAACGCATTCGCTTATGACCCATCTTCCATTAGCTTGAATAGTCCACATAGCATTCATTATCATGTGAATTATTCTAATTTTAGGTGTAAGAAATGCATCTTTATTTACATGCAACTTTATTTCAAAATTTAAATTTCACATTTATACAAGAATATTAATACATATAAGTAGATAAAAGTCAATAAGCAACTTTGTGCTCAATTGACTCATATGAGATTATTTCAAGTACAAATAATTCATTTAAGAATACAAATTTAAAAAGAAAATTATACATTAGAAACAAATATGTACAGTGCAACAAGGTCAATGTAAAAGAAATTATAAACAATTATAAAAATGTAGGAAATTTTGGAAGAAGCCTGTATAGACAAAATAATGTGGAGCCTAACGCTCGAAACAGTCCTCCTAAGGACTATTAAATGTGTTGCACCTAAGTGAAACAACGTTCAAATATTACAAAATTGGGCTCAGAGCTTATTGATAACTCTGTTGTTGTTTTATCATCAAAATAACTATGTATCTCCTTATACAATCTAGTGATTTTGTTAGTAGAAATTTTTTCATATTGACCAAACATAAATATACATTGAACATGCATAATTCATATTGTTGATTCATTTTCGGGAGTTTACAAATTTTCCTTATGATTGGGCTCATCATTCTCGATCTCCATTAGAATAATTTATTGATTTCCATGATTTTTTTCTGGATTTGTTGCCTATATTTCTAAATTCAATTGATTGATTGAACCTAAGTTTGATTGTGGTGGCAATACTGAGCCTCTTAACTAATGGTTTCCTTGTTCCAAAGCATCCACACACTGTGAAAGTATCATCACTGTTTTCTCCAAATCCCTATAGTGTTGTCTTTCTTGCACTTTCTCTTGTTCTAACATCTCGATTTTTAGAAGCAGAGATGCATTTATTTGTTCCCGATTGGCTACTGTTCTAGACAATTGAGTGTAATCCAACATATTTCTTTCCACCATGTCTTCATGTATGTGTAGAATGTACTTAATATCGCTCCATGAAGGGTCCATGTCATTAAAGAGGCTCCTAGGAGGGGAGAAAAAAGACCAACTGCACTTGAACCAGGCATTATTCTTGAACCACTTGTACTTGGAATAACCTGAATGTAGGAGGCATCCTTAGACCTAGATCTGAGCAGTGAAATGAATCTCCCACTAATGCCTTGATTGTGTATCCATCATAGTAGGCTCTAGATGAAAGCTTCCACACGCACCTGAGTGAATGATAGTCACACAATGGTGTCCTTGAAGTTGGGTATAGCCTAGAGAAATTACTTCCCAGGGATGTCATTCATAACTCCTTGATGTAGCCTGCTTCATAGAAATCAAGGGATGTGGTGGAACATTTTTCTCCCATTTACCTTTATAACTCCTTGTGTAAGAAGAACTCCTTCTTTGGCCTCATGGTCAACATCGAATTTGAGATTTATTTTAATGTGATAAAAGGAGTATGTCTCAAATTTCTTGAGGATGGAGTTTATTCTTTCTAAATCACCAACGAATACATTTCCTCCCACAATATTTTGAGTGAAAATTGATCAGATAACTAGCATGGTATATTCACAAATGAAATTTTTTCTCGCGCTAGATGAAAGGGCCAAACTGATGCCTTTAAGGAGATCGAAAACTTCAAATTCATTTTTTTCATAGTGCCTAACCCCAAGCATATAATAGAGCATAAAATAAGCAAGATCAAACACACATTAAACCAAGCACATCAATCATACACTTGACATAGTGATTTATGTGGAAACCCAATGAGGGAAAAAACCACGGGAAATGATTATCGCTATTCTTATTATTCAAGGGATAATTACAATAGCCTTCACAGGCATACAATCATCCTCTCCTAACACACTCTTCTCTCTGCTCTTTGCACACTCTTGCACTCACATTGTACTCCACCTCTATGGGTATGCTTACATATATATAACATCTATCACTCAGTTATACAAACCGATCATGAATAGATCACATAGTTACATGAGCATTTCAGAAATAGATTGCATGCATGCACATTAACATAGCTTCATGCATGTGCATGTGCATGTGACCGCATGAGGAAATTCGTTGGCATGTTTCCAACAATATCTACTTTGACAACAATTTACCTGATATATCATGCCCTTAATTAATTCATCACTTTTTTTGCAAGCCAAGAGAAGCCAAACACCATAGCTTCTCTAACAAAACTAGGTTCGTAAACATGTCTGCATAATTCACTTTTGTATGGACCTTTTCCAAAGAAACTCTACCCTCATCAACAACTTGTCTTACAAAATGGTACTTAACAAAAATATTCTTCGTCTTACTATGATAAGTTGTATTTCTATCCAAATGAATAGCACTTTGGCTATCACAAAATACTTTCACCTTGTCCTACATCCTTCCAAACTCACCCAATAAACCCTATAACCAAATTACCTCCTTACATGCATGTGAAGCAGCCATATACTCTGCCTCTGTAGTGGATAAAGAGACTACATTTTGAAGCTTTGACATCCAACTAACAGGCCCTCTTGTAAGAGTAAATACATATCCTGAAGTGGATCTCCTTTTGTCCAAGTCACTTTCAAAATATGAATCTACATAACCGAAAACTAAATCTCTGGAACCATCATAGGTGATAGAATAACTGCTTCTTCCTCTAAGATATCGAAGCACCCATTTCACTGTTTCCCAATGCATTTTTCCTGGATTTTCCATGTATCAACTGACAACACCAATTGCATGTGAAATATCTGGTCTAGTACTCACCATCGCATACATCAAACTTCCCATTGCATTAGCATATGGTACACGAGACATACAATCCTTTTCTTCATCATTACTAAGACATAAACCTGAATAAAGCTTGAAATGGGAAGCCAAAGGGATCTGTACAGGTTTCACATTATTCATACCGAATCTCATAAGTATTTTCTCCATATACTTCTGTTGTGATAACCAAAACTTATCAAACTCCCTAGCCAACTAGGCCTTTAACATGTTGATTTCGATTATGCTCCTGCTTTCCACAAGCATATCATCAACATATAACACCAAAATAATGAACATGCCATTTTCCAACTTTTTAAGGTAAACACAATGATCATATTCACTCCTTGTAAAATTTAGGCTCACCATGAAGGAATCAAACTTCTTGTACCATTTCCTAGGAGACTATCTCAGGCCATAGAATGACTTCTTGAGTTTGCAAACAAACCTCTTATTGCAATCCTAAATAAACCCTTCTAGTTGTTCCATATATATCCTCATCTAAATCTCCATGTATAAATGTTGTTTTAACATCTCGCTGCTCTAACTCAAGATCAAGTAAAGAAACTAGTGCTAACATAACACAAACTGAAACAAGCTTCACAATTGGTGAAAAGATCTCATGAAAATCAATACCTTCCTTTTGAGAATACCCTTTTGGTATCTGTCTTAATTTATACCTTTCAACTTTGTCATCAACACCCTTTTTTAGTTTGTAGACCCACTTGCAGCTGACAACCTTCTTGTCCTTTGGAAGTTCTACTAGGTCCCATGTTTTATTCCTTTCCAAGGCATCCATTTCTCATTTCATAGCTTTCTTCCATTGAGCACTTTCAGAGACCTTAATTGCTTCCTGAAAAACAACTAGATTCTCCATCAATAGAAACTAAAGCCACAGGTGAAACATAATCGTCATACCTTGTAGGGGGATTCCTAACCCATGAATATCCTCTCAGAGATGGTTGAGGCATATCCTCGTTTTCCTAGATATTTTATGCATCTACATTGTCATCTTCTTTTTCTAGAACTTCTTCATGCTCCTGCCTTTCTGAAGATGGTTGAGTTTCCAACTGAATTTTCTGAACTTGTGGTACCTGTTCTTGTCTCACTTCAACATCTACCAATTCTTATTTTAAGAGTGAGGATTCATCAAATACTACATCTCTTCTTATAATGAGTTTGTGGGCAGTATGATCCCATAGTCTGTACTCCTTAACTCCATCACCATAACAAAAAATACATATTTCTTTTATCTAGGATCTAACTTATAACGTTGTTCTTTAGAAATACGAGCATATGCATCACAACCAAATATTCTCAGATTGGAAAAATCACATGAATGAATTGTCCATACCTCTTCTGGAATCTTATAGTTTATTGTAGTTGATATTAACGGATTTATCATATAACATGTTGTAAGAAATTCTTCTTCCCACAATTCCTGGTGCATCTTGGCATTACTGAGCATCCTCCTTGCTCTCTCTAGAAGAGTCTTATTCATGCGTTCAACAACACCATTCTGATGAGGATTATAAAATCTGGTCTTATGTCTTTCGATCCCAACTTCCTTGCAATAGCTCTCAAATTCCACAGATGTGAACTCACCTCCATTATTTCTCCTTAAACACTTGATTGACCTGTCAGTGCTCTTTTCAACCAAATCCCTGAATTGCTTAAAAGTATTAAATACATCAGTTTTTATTTTAAGTAAATAGACCCAAACCTTCCTAGAGTAATCATCTATAAATGTGACAAAATATGACGATTCTCCAAGAGAATCTGTAGGGGATGGACCTGAAACATCCGAATGAATGTAATCAAGGGTACCTTTGCTTATATGCCTTCCTTCTTTAAACTTTTGTCTACACTATTTTTCAATAACACAATACTTGCAGAAATTCAAATTTAGAAACTTCAAACTTGGAAGTGATTTACAATCAACCAGTACCTTAAGCCCTTTCTCACTCATATCACCCAAACGTTGATGCCATAATCGAACATAGTCACTTGCATCTTCAGATGCTACCACTGCTTGTTTTACCTCTGTCCTTCCTTCAAGCTAATAAAGGTTCTCGATCCTCTTTTCCTTCATGACTACTAAGATGCCTTTGGACACCTTCAGTACTCCACCTTGAGATGTACACTTGTAACCAACATAATCTAGAACTTCCAAGGATATCAAGTTCTTTCTAACTTCAGGTACATGTCTTACATCTGTTAATGTTCTTACAGAACAATCACGCATTTTAATCCAGACGCTACCAACTCCAACAATTTTACAAGAAAAAACATTTCCTATTAAAACAACACCATCATCTATAGATTGGTAAGTTGAAAACCAATTTCTATGAAGACACATATGGTTGGACGCACTAGAATCTAACAACTAATGTTGATGTTGATCTAAAACATCACAAGTAGAAAATACCTCATCAACCATACCTGAACTAGAACTTGAACTTGTTTATGCTGCAATAGCTTCCTTTGATTATTTTATGGAGTCCTCCTTGGACGCATTCTGTCTTTTCCAGCAATCCTTCTTGAGATGCCCAGATTTGCCACAAAACCAACATTTATGCTTACTCTTCTTGCCTCTTGACTTATACCTTGATGTACCCCTCTGACTCTTCCCTCTTTCTGTAGATCGACCTCTAACCACCATTGCTTCTGCTCTTGAGGTTTCTTTACCAGATGTCTTCCTTATCTCCTTAGACAACAAAGATCCCACAACGTTGTCATAATCAATGGCATTTGTTGTGTTAAACCACACAGTTATGACCAAATGGTCCCAAGACTCACGCAACAAACATAGTAGCATAACTCCCTTGTCCTCATCTTCAAACTTTACTTCCATATTAGTTAATTGACAAATTAGAGTATTGAAAACATTCAAGTGATCAACAATTTTCATGCCTTATTTCATCCGAAAGTTGTACAACCACCTCTTCAATAAGATTATATTTGACAAGTTCTTTGTCATATATAGACTCTCCAGTTTGGTCCACAAACATGTTGTTGTCATCTCTTCATTCATGTTAATCACCACCTCAACTGCCAGACACAAACGAATAGTACCGAGGGATCTTGCATCTAGATCCTACCAGTCCTCGTATGTCATTCTTGCCGGTTTCTTTGACTTTCCAACCAAGGACTTTTTCAATCCTTGTTGCACAAGAAAATATCGCATCTTGATCTTCCATAGCGCAAAGCTATTATTACCACTGAACTTTTCCACCTCAAACTTGGAACTCTGCACTTTCGCCATTAGCAGAAACACTCCAAAAACCCACTTCTTATAAAACTTTTATGAGGGTAGCCTGCGACGATTAGGAATCGTCGCACTTTGTCAAATGATAGCTTGTGATGATTTGCATGAAAATTGTTGCAGCTTTCCAAACTACAACCTACGACGACGTCGCACTGTGTACTATGTAGTGCCTGCGTCGATTCCAATTTTTTCACAATTCCGAAAGTGTGCCACTGACTACCGCACTTTGCTATAGGGAAAACCTGTGACAGTGTAATAAAACACATCCACTTCACTCGACTCGGCTCGTCTCGACCCTTCGATCCAACAACTAGATTCTCTTCTCCTTCGTTCTCTGCTCCTTCAACTCTAAGATCTCATACCACATGTTAGAAAACAAAAGAAAAACATAGCATATAATAGAGCATAAAGTAAGAAAGATCAAACAAGCATTAAACCAAACACATCAATCATACACTTGACACAATGATTTATGTGGAAACCCGGTGAAGGAAAAAACCACGGGAAATGATTATCGATATTCTTATTACTCAAGGGAGAATTACAATATCCTTGGTAGGCATACAATTATCCTCTCCCCACACACTCTGCTCTTGCTCCTTGCACAACTCGAACTCACATTGTACTCCACCTCTATGGGTATGCTTACATATATATAACATCTATCACTCAGTTATACAAACTGATCATGAATAGATCACATAGTTACACGAGAAGTTCATAAATAGATTGCATGCATGTGCATTAACATAGCTGCATGCATGTGCATGTGCATGTGCATGCACATGTGACCGCATGAGGAAATTCGTTGGCATGTTTCCAATAATTGAATGGCCTTGGAATTGCTCACAAACATATCGCAGTCGAGATTGAGTAGGAAAGGTGATTTTGTCATCACTGTAGACACTCTTGCCTGAAAGAGATATCAGTGTCATTATCAGTATAGATTCAACTCAAAATATCATTTGAATGACTATAAAGATCATTCATTGCACTCAGAAAAGAGAGGGGCTCTACAGAGAGATTTACACTGTTTTTTATTGCACTATATTTAAGATAAAAGAGTAAGGTCGCTCTAGTCTTTTACCCCTTTTGTACTTCATAAAAAGACAATGGTAATGTCAAATTTGTTAGAAGTAGAATTACCATAACGTTCATTGCACCAGCTTTGTAATGATGATCAACTTTGGGGCGTTTTTCTCTAGAAACATACACTACATGAGGCATAATATCTTGTTCAACTCCATTGTTTTCATAGAGAACCTGTATATAAATATTACTTCCATAAAAATGATGATAAAAAGAAGAAAAAGCAAATTATTTGTCCATTTTCCAAGGGGATGGAAAATATTAAAAGAGAAAAAAGTTTGTTTATTTTGCAGAATAAGGAGAAACTAGGATAATAAATGGTTTTGTGATTCTTTATGTGCTACCAAAAACGCTACAAGATTTTTGAACATTCATAAAGTTTAAAAAAAAAATAGTTTTTATTGTAACAACTCTGTAGTGTAAATTTCATCACTTTGACTACACTCGGGTGGCTGCGACCGTCTGAACTTCTATGAGGGAAACCATCGACACCGTCGTGACATATGGAGTCTAATGGCACTTCCCGTGTCTTAGATGCTTTCATAATCCTTGTCTTCAAACCCTAATATTCATCCTAAAAGATGCAAAATTAATGTTAAAACACTTCATAATTCTATGAAAAATTAACTATGTACCACTCGCATGAACATCACATAATACCTTCATCTCCTGTCATTCTCGAAGAAAATTCGGATCAGAAATCTTGCTATGTTGGGGACTTTGTTTGGAGAAATACATAAACGGCGCCCTTGTCTCTATATCGAACTCCCTGCAAAATGGTACCCAATTTTTGGTAAACCTTAACGTTTCTACCACAGAGTAGAACGTGATGGGAGAAGCACCATATTTAATCCATATATTTTCATATTAAGCCTTGAATCACTAAAAAAATTGTCCCAAGAGTATGTCCCTCCTTGAGGTCTTCTTTTAACCAGCTATTTATACCATCTATAGGAATCACTTGTGCATCTTGAGGAACTCGGTGAAGATCAAAATATTGTTCCATATGACTAACCCATGGTGGTGCATCATTACTGTCAAACTTCTGAAGTTCAAGTTTTGGCAAAGTAAACTACTAAGCATAATTGATGAATATGGAGCTTGAATGGGAACTTACAATATACCACTACTAGAGGATGATGAGCTCGAACTATGTAAAGATAGATTTTTTCTATAATGTTTGTAGTAATTACACAAGCTATTTTTGAGCTCTAACCATTTGTTATTCCTTTTTGTGATCTCTTTATTTAATTCTTACATCTCAATTTTCATGCTATCTATTCTTGATTTTACTTCATTGAGAAATATGCTTGAAATTTCCTTATTGTTTATATACTTTCTTGGCATTTTTTTTGTTCTTTTCCTTTATTACTCCATTATAGCCAACTAGTTTTGAGTGGAAACCATTGGGACTTGTAGGCTTCCAAAGTATCACAATGCATAATGATTGTAACTTTGAATTTAAGGGAGCTAGGATTTTGGAAAATAAGAGACTTATAATGACTAGAACTACTATTTTTTTGCTAAACTTTTGGGGTCATGACTTAAAATATTTGTAACCTTATCACTATTTGCTGATAAGAACTATTATGACCATAATTAAAAAATGGCACTACAACTTAACTCTTAATGGAACAATTTCCACTATAGTTGGCCACAACAACTAAAAGTATTTCGGCTGCAAATTTTTGACCATAGGAAAAAAATGGGCTCCAAATCTACCAAGAAATCTTCTCTTATTTTCCCAAATCTATGCTATGATGCCATTTTTAATAATATTTATATGTAATTTATATTCGATTATGGTAATTACTCCCGCTAGTTCTAGACTAATTCGGTTTACTTAGCCATAGAGAGTTCTAGAAGAGAAGAGTTAGTTCTAGAAGTGTTGACTTGGTTTAGTTCTAGAAATATCTTGGCTAGATATTTTCTAAAGATTTCTCTAGAAGAATGTATGTGTATAGATCTATGTTATGAATCAATTAAAAATAGAGTGATCAGATTCTCCAGTTTAATCTTCTTCTAGGTTAAGCATTTTCTAGATTGATCATCTTGTTGATTAATTATCTTAGTGTCTCCTTGCTTTCTTTGATTTTGTCATGGTATCCGAGTAGGCTTCAATCTCTTGAATATAGAAGAGAAGGATTATTCCAATTCAGTGGAGAAAGATGTACAATCATTGATCCAGTGATTGGAAACCATGTAAGATTTGAGTGTGAGAAAGCAACAATTTTTGCAAGGGAAAAAAATTAAGTACAAAGAAGCCACATTGAATCATAACTGGAGGAATCAAGACATAGATGTGTCTAGAGAAGGCACTGATATTAGAGAACTGATGAGATAGTCAACCTATTGAAAGGAGATACCACAGAATTATGGATCAAGCGTTTCAAAACTCGTAATTTTGTCATTTAGCAACTAGAAGTTGAAGAAGGTTGTAGAGTATATCAAGAGGAAATCGTAGATCAAGGGTTTCAATACATCCTTTGTTTCAAGGAGAGTTGTAATTTTAGTACTGGGTGAAAATATGCCAAGTGAAGAATACAAGAAACTCAAGAAGGTTGTAAAGTATATCAAGAGGAAATCGTAGATCAAGGGTTTCAATACGTCCTTTGTTTCAAGGAGAGTTGTCATTTGATCACTGGGCGAAAATATGCCAAGTGATGAATGCAAGAAAGGAGTTGCGGATGGAAGTTGTTGTTTTGCTGAGGTTTTTTAGAGGAGGAAATTATTGGGCTAGTGTCGTCATTGAAGGAATTGGAGCCTAGGAATTGAGTGGTCCAAGCCTCTACTGAAGGGAGAATGACTGCCATCAAACCTTGTCCACCATTAATGTTGCATAAAGTTGAGTTGTAGCACACGACTTGTTGATATTCTAGGAGAAGCTTAGCCAACTAAATCAACATAGTTTCATTCATTGCATGGGACCCAAGAGGCATCAAGTTTGATCATATTAGGGGTAAGTGGAATCTTTCCAAATTTGTTATTCATATTTCCTAAGTGAACTTCCATTTCAAAGAGATTTCGTAGCTGTGGAGAAGTTCATGTGCCACGGAGAAGTTCTAATCGTTGGTAAAAGTTTATATAAAAGATTGTCATAATTATTTTGGAGTGAATCACTTGGGTAAAAAGTTCTCTCAAAATTATTTATTCGGAGTTTTTTAACCTTAAAAAGTGTGTTTTTGGATTTATGTGGGCACATATATCAAAGTTTTTGGATTTGTGTGGGAACATGTATCAAAATTTTGAATGATGCAAGTTTTTTTTTAATAGTTTAGTCATAATTTTTTTCAAAGTGAATGAAAAGTTTTTTTTCAAAAATAGAAAATGAAGAGTAAGGAACCAATAGTCATATTAAATGTGGCCATGGAAGATTAAATAGATCTATAACGAGAGAGATAAAAAAAAATGGGTGAAGATGTTTTTGTGATGATTTCACTAAAAATATATAGTTGACAAAGAAATTATCTAAATTATCTGGAGTTATGAATATTGATGTGTTCATGCCTCCTATTTTCATTGGAAAAAACTATGATATTTGGTCCATTAAAATGAGAATTAGATGAAGAATAGATGATTTATGGGACATTGTTTTGAATGGGTTTGAAGAACCCCTAAATCAAGTATCATATAAGGTCATGACACAAGATCAAATGGATCAACTTATAGCCAATAGGAAGGATGATGTAGCAACATTGTTTCTCATTCAACAAGGTTTGGATGAGAGAATTATTCCAAAATTGCAGCAACAACAAGGTCAAAAGAAGCTTGGGATATTCTTAAGATGGAATATAATGAATGGGGGAGAAACATTGATCAACATCAAGCTGAGTTACAAAATGTTAAAGTTGTTGATGAAGTGACTAATGTAACAAAATAAGTAGAATACTTTGACATTGCAAAATCTTTGGAAGAGCTTGTTGAAGGAGAAGAATATAACCAAGACACAAAGACTGTATTTTTCCTGAACACTGCAGAGAAAATTGTCGAAGAAATTATGGAAGAAAAATGTGACTTTGTACAAAATGCATAGCATGAACATGGTAAAGAAAGTGAATCCCATTGTGTAGACACACATTTGGATGATGCAATTAAAGTTGAAGATGAAAATGGAATTGCCTTTGCAATAGTAGGAAAATGTGAGAAGAATATAACAATAGAAGTTGTTGAAGACATGAATGAGCATATAGTGAATGTTGAATTTTATCTTGAATTAGCATTTATTGAGTGGCTTGCAAATCCAAAATATGGTGGAGATGAAAATGATTATGGAAAAGATACTATAATTTCAGCATAAGAAGGAACAAAAAAAATGAAGGCAACCATTGAAGTTGTTGAAGCTTTTGCAATAGTGGAAGAGAAGATGGAAGAAAATGAAAATGTTGTTATAGAGGTTAATAGAGATGTTTAGTTAGAAATATATGAAATACAAGAAGATGTAGAAGAAGAAATAAATGAAGAAAATAAAGAATATGAGGAAATATTGAAGAACAAGACCATAATAAAATAGAAGTTGAAGAAGAAGAAAAGGCACACAAAATTTAAGTTTGGAGCAAAGGAAAGAAAAAACTTGTAGAGTATAGAGCTATGGACAAGTTGTAATCCTAGCTAAGACTTAGACGAGCATGCAATCATGATTATATAAGTCCATAGAGGCATTGTCAAATGTAACATGGTTGATGTTATTAGTAGTCGTAATTAAGGGGGAGTGTTGGAGTATGGTAATTACTCACGCTAGTTCTAGAAAAAATTGGTTGAATTAGTCATAGAGAGTTCTAGAAGAGAAGATTTAGTTCTACAATTTTTGACTTAGTTGGTTTAGTTCTAAAAAGATCATGTCTAAAGATTTTTCTAGAAGAATGTATGAGTATATATCTATGTTATGAGTCAATGAATAATAGAGTGACCAGATTCTCTAGTTTAATCTTCTTCTAGGTTAATCATTTTTTGGATTGATCATCTTATTAATTAATTATCTTAGTGTCTCATTTCTCTCTCTAATCTTGTCAATTTGAACTCAATACCATGAAAATAAAAAGCATGTAGCTAGTAAGAATAAAGTGAATAAATCCAAATATAGAATGAAGCCAAAATATCCAAGATCTTAGTATGAAATCTAATCCTTTCAGAGGGGGAAACCTTCATTCACAGTTTAATAAATGACGTTACACGAGTCATCCAAGAATGAATATACATTCTCTCTATATATACTAAAGTAGGTGGGAAATCCTCATAAACATTAATTAAGTTGATTAAACAAGTTCACAAACATGATTAAATTATTTAATCAATGATATCCCAATTCAATTAATATTTTGAATTGGGTGAGTGCGAGCTAATAATGGTCTCTCATGATGTTTTAGTGACAATGCAAACCTGGAAAAACAACAATCTATTAACTTGGAGGGATTATTCAAGGTATGTTTACAATGAATTTGAATATGGTGTGAGAAGATGAAACATAGAAAATTGAATTAGCTTTCCAAATATACAACTTTTATTCATAGACATTGTGAATAACTAGGTCAAATTTGATTTTTTCAAAAAGTGGTATCTTATTTTTCCAACAAAATATAAGGTATATGTTTTCGTTTGCTCAGGTGTTGTGTGTGTTAATGATGGAATTTTGTTCCAAAAACTTGTATACTTGTAGAGAACCCATTTTAATTGTGCCGTGTATTTTTTGGAAATTTTAAATATTAATTTTATATTTTTTTAAAATTATCAAAGTCAACATATGCATGAAATTATCATGACTTTTGTTCGTGCAAGCTAAAAGGGTCTTAAAATGATCAAAACAATTATATATATATATTTATATCGTAGGTATTGGTCTCATCTTATGTCGAATATAACTAATTTGAGTAATGGTTAAGGCGAGAAAAAGTTATAGTAGAAATAAGAGAGGTATGTATTCTAGGTTTTTGATACATGTGAAGACAAAAATAGATTAAAAATAGTAAAAAAATATAATTAAAAAAATATATATATTTGAAATTACCATAGCCGACTCAATCTATCTCTATAATTTCTTCAACAACTGAATTGTTTATCCTATATAAAAATAACGTCAAAGATAGAGATATAGAGGGGTACTCACAAAAATGGAGGTTTTTATGAATTTGTAGACCGAACCACTAGGTTTTTCATCCAAAACCTAAGTCTGAGCCAACCAAGTCAGCATACACCTTGTCAATCTTGCCTAAAAAAATTGAATTCAAATAAGCACACACACTCTCTAGGAACACACATGCGCTATACGAGTGTGCATATGCTCTAGTAGAGTGCACACACTACAAGAACGCGTGCACGATCCGCTTTTTCTTTCTCTCTCCCCCTCTCACACTCACACACACTCTTTCTCTCTCCCCCCTCATTCCTCTCTCTCCCTCCCCCCCATGCCACTATCTCTCCTACATTTACCTCTCTTTATACCCCCCTCTTTATTTTTCTCTCTCTCCCTCTCACACTCTCTATTTCCTTACTATTCCTTTCTCTCTCTCCCTCCCACACACACTTTCTACCCCGTTATATGTCTTCCTCTCTCTCTCCC
>ML850917.1:0-11451 GCA_009831015.1 Picea engelmannii
TCTTGACATGCCATTTCCAGTGGTATGTGGAATGTCACATAACTCCTCACGGTTTGAGAGTTATGGTCTTATGAAGTTGGAGGACCCCCATATGAAGGCTTGAAGCCCCAAAAGGTCAAAGAAGTAAAAGTGCTTGAAAAGAATAAATCATTATAAAGTAAAGTGACAAAATCAAGATGGATTATTTAAATGATAAAGTAAAGTGACAAAATCAAGAAGGAATATTTAAATGATAAAGTATTGGAGAACTTTCTATTCATGGAAAGTGGTTAACCCTCAAATAAGGAAAATAGGTTAAAGTGACCTAGAAATGGGTTAAGTAACCTAAAAATGGGTTAAGTGACCTAGAATATGAAAGTATAAATAAGAAGCTAGTATCTCTTGTAAAAATGTACATTTGGTAAGAATCCTTTTTGTGGATCAAGGGAGAGCTTCTTGGTAATATCTTTTGGAGTATTGATGGAGAGCTTCTTGTGAGAGAATCTTATTGGTGTGGATCTCTTGAGCATGATTGAAGATCTATTATGAGGAAGAGAGCGAGAGGAGGATCTCATGGACACATCAAAGTTTCGGCAATGTCGGAGATCTTGACGGCAAAAGTCTCGGAGTCACAGAAAACCCTATTTTCGGATGCCCACGCAAGTTGTCTGTGTATAGGGTGTGTGTACACGTGGGCTGGTTGTGTATAGGGTGAGTGTACATGTGGGTTGAATGTGTAGAGGGAGCGTGGACTGAATAACCTCATGGAGATTTGTGTTTGAGTCGGTGCCAAGCTCTTGGATGATGAGGCAGGTTCCAGATCTGCATTCTATGGCCTCAAATCTATCACTAAGACACTGGTATGGTTACATTATTGTCTTGATAGATTCTATTGTTTGATATGTTGTGAATGCTTAGGGCATTCTTGGTATGGCTTCTATGATGTGGCTCAATTTGGTTGATTTGATGGATGGAGTGAGCAGCACTCTTGTGATTCAGTAGTGACATGATTGCTATGGTATACTTGTTGCTTACACATGATTGAGATAGCATTCATATTGATTTTTTGTGGAGCATGAGCAAGCCATTGGAGAGCTTGGATATATTGTGACTGGCTGTGGGTCAGTTTGGATAGTGGAAGATAGAAGCGTTCTGAGCATGTGAAGAAAATCAAAACCCTAGTTACTTAGAAGCAGACACTTGTTGAATTATACACTGGTCGCGTTCACACATGGGTTGTAGTGAGCCAGAGCGCGTTCACACGCGGTCTGCACTACTGACAAGTCGCGTACCTGTTGACAGACTAATATCTGTTGAGGATTGTTGCCTCATCTCAGTTGATGTTGAGGGTGTAAGTTGAGTCTTTCATATAGAGTTGTACTCTATCCAGTTGTTGTTGATAAACCTAAGGATTGTAGTCCGTAATAAAAAGAAAATTGTACATACATCTTGTGTTCCTTGTGTCCATTATGATGATGAATTGTTGATGATATATTGCTGATATATGTTGCTGATATGTGCCTACATCTAACTGGTTATAAATAATAGCAATGGGTAATGAATAAATGTTGAATGCTAATTGATAAGTTTTGTGCAAGAGGGAAGTTTTGGAAAAAGAGCCCCACACTCATTCACCCCCCCTCTAAGTGTGGTAGGTGTGTCCAACATTTGTCTCACTAGCTTAGCACCTGGTTTCAAAGGGATCTTCATTTCTTCTAACTCCCCATCTATCCCTTTAATTTATGAGAATGTAGTTAGGAATAGATCCTGATACTCATGCAAAAAATCTTCAAGCTTCTCCATAGTTTTGTCATTCCAATAATCGCCTATCTTCGCAAACTTTGGATTTTATTTTGTCCCAATATTTACCTTTTGTGTCTTTAGTATCTATGCATATGTAACAGATTCAATCTTTGGTCCTTATATTGTCGTTCCCCCTCAATTTTAGGTACTTGTATATTCCATGGATCTTCCTCGTATTGTTATTACTTAGCAACATTATAACATTCTAGTGATTCATGAACAATCATAATATTTGTGTGCACACTACACATAGGAGCTACCTCTATCAACCCTTCTTCTAAAAATATCTTAGTTCTAATGGCCTACAAAGTTGCATCTAGTAATGGATATTCATGTTCAAATGTAAATGTTACCTTAAACCTTTGAATCAACTGGTCCCAATTCATTGTTTCTCTGTGCATTTCTAGTTCTAGGTATCAATTCTTAGGAATTGTATCCAATGTATGTATAAACTTGTGCATCCATTCCTTCTTCGGTATCGATATCCATATGTTTCTGCACTTCTCAACATGATCTATTGGATCACCTATCCATGTATACTTATGTGCATTATACTCCACCTCGGTACAAAATCTAACTTGCATCAATCTTTTACACTACCTTCAGTATTATATTCCTTCTTTGTGTGCATCCCACTATCCGGTAGGAGTGGCCTTCAAGACAACATATAATTCCAACAATGTTTGTTGTTCAGGTATATGCAACTCAAACGCCTATATGAAAAATTCGATGTCATTCAACCCATCATACTTGGGTGGATCACATAACTTTGTTCCAATCCAGTGCAATGATCAAGTAATGTGGGCATATTTTCTGGTGGATACTTCATTCATTATCTGCTTCCAATGTTCCATACCTTCCCCTAAGTCTGACACATATGACCTAATTATTCTCTAACTTAGTTCACCATATACAGTGGGGTTAACATAGGCATCCATTCGCAAAGTCATATTATAAAATTTATCAATTTTGTTCCCTTTCACAGGTGTTATGTACCTATTTCCTTCTGTCGGATCCAATGGTACGGTAACTTTCAAATCTCCTACCTAAAATATCATTTCTCTCCTCTTCAGATTAATAATTTACTGATTTTCAAATTCCCATTATAACCACATTAGTGTTAGATATGGCTGACTATCATCCATGATTTCGATGACTTTGAAGCATTCTATATTACACACTCCATCGATATTCATAGGTATCCATGTCAATCGGCCAATTGGTACTATATTTTGTTGGTTTTCAAATCTTAATTGGAGGGTGACTAGATTAACTTGGGTTTCCCCATCATTTCCCATGTTTTCTTTGTTAGCACATTTCCATCATAACCAATTATAAAACGGCATTGTCCAATCATATTCTCCAATCTGCACACTTAGTCTAAACTCTCTGTTGGTCCTCTTTTTCATAGTACTTGATTCACTACCCAATCTGGTCCTAATATATTTTTTCTTATCCTTTAATACGTCTCATTTTCTGCTAAGGGTAAAATTTCAGCATAGTTCTATTGATTTCCTCACCCATTTCTCAACCTTCCTCCTTCCATTCATTGCATCAACACCTATTCTAGCTCATTTGCATGTGACAACTATTATTCTAGGTCCTTCATTGCATTTCTTGAATGATATCTTTTGGACATTCTGATTTGGGTTGTGGTTCTAATTCCCTCTTGTCTGCCACTTTGCAAGTAGTTGAGGACATTATTTTGTCTCCTTATCTAGTGCTCTACATATGTGTAGGTTGTACAAGGATTCATGTAGTCACGAGCTAAGTGTCCCGATTGATTACAATTGTAGCAGATTATTGGGCATCTACCTCCTCTTCCAAAACTTCCTCTACCTTGACCTTTACCAAATCCTCCTTGGTTCCTTGGATTAATCAATCTCTGATTATTATACTGTGGACCACCTTTTTTGTCACAACATTCTCCTCCTCAATCATATACATATCTGAAGTGTGTTTTCTCATCAAATCGAATGTGTAGCAATCCTTCTCTTCGTGTTGTACTGACTTGAAAAAGTTAAAAACTAAATTCCTTGGTGTACTATGGTATTTCTGCAGCAATAGACAATCATGCGGATGATGTCCCATTTTCTTAAATATTTCATAATACCCCCCTCCTAGAAATTGATTTGGTGCTCCAATTTCCAAATACAGCGCAAAAGTGGGGCATTCCTCCTTATGGTGGCCTTTGGTTCTACACTTGGTACACCAGACTTGTTCCCTCTTCTCCTTCCCTCGTGTAAGCTTTGCAAATTGAATGGTCAAGGAATATAACTATGTCTATACTTTTTCCATCCCCCCACCATTTCCTATGGGATATGTTTCCAACTTCATTGCAATCTCCAAAGCTTAAGGTTGTGACGCAACCTTTTTTTGTATCAGCAGGCAACAAATGTGTGGCAATAATCCTGTAATAAACCATTATTTTTGTTGTTTATTATGGATTTCAAATGTTAATCTTCCCATCAAATCTTTAAATCTTTGATCATAGTCCCAAACTGATTCAATCTGCACCTGTCTAATTTCCTTCAACTTTTTAATGTATTGTGACTTAGATTTTGGCTTCTTGAATTCTTTCAACAATGCTTATATAATTTATGCTAATGTCCTTGCTTGTCCTATAGGTGTGGTACTCTGCAGTTTCATATACCATACCAATGCATGGCCTCTAAATGTTGTTTCCAACTGCACAATATTTGTGGCCTCATCCTGGACATTCTTCGCAGCCCAAATTGTCTCACATACAAATAGATGTTGTTATGGGTCCTCTGACCCAAATCCCTAGAACTTAGGCAATCTCAATGTGTTTTCTATCCCTACCATGTTGTTTTGTGTAGTACCTCCCCTCAATTATGTTGGTTGAATCTAACTTGGAACATTGTTTCCACTGCTCTTGCTACTGCTACTATGTCTTCCTCTACTAACTATAAGTAATTTTGAAAAATCCTCAAATGTTACCTCGGATATAGGTGACAAACATAGGGTCATGGAATCGACACAAGATCTAGTCTGAGTAGGACTTAACAACTCTTCTGTTATAAGATTGAATTGAGACTCCTTTTCCTCTCCTTCTATGTGCGGTATTTCCATGATCTTCACTATTGCATAGGTTTCTCTCCTCTCAAACTCACTACACGAATTTCCTTTCTTGGCCCCAGTATTCAACCTCTTGTACCTTCTTCCATTGTGCAGTACTACAAACTCATCTTCCTCTTCTGATACACCTTCTTCATTTCTCTACATCCTCAGTTCCTCCCTTCCTTATTTATTTCTTTCTTCATTCTTTCCTACCTTCATACTATCCCCTGGTCCTCCCTGAGTTCCCCTATGTGCGAGAATCCCCTTAGTAGTCATATTGCATCATCATCACACACTTGTCACACAACAACATATTTACCCAGGTACCCAATTAGTTCATAAACCTTCTACATGGACCCTTGAAGAAATCCCTTTCTACAACACTATATGATTGGGTACATTCTACTGCAAATTCTGTAAAATAACCCCCCAGTATGTTGTTCAACCAAAAATCAACTGCGCGAGAAGTATTATTACTTATAGAATTAAATTTTCTTACCAACTTAGGAGTCCAGTTCCTCGACGTTGCAGTATGGTATCTTCTGGTATTCTCCACTAATATTTCTAACCATTCACTCAAAATAATTGGAAATTCTCCAAAGAAAATCTCATGCAACTTTGCAAACACATACCTTTGCACCCATTATTCATTGTTGATGTGAGGGTTTCTATTCTCTCCTTGGGAAAATTCTCATTCCTTCCTTTCCAACCATTCGATGATCTCTTTCTTAGTCTACCTCCAAAACATTCCCTCAATTACATATTTCAGGTCCCATCAATGCAACCATTTATTGGCACACGCGATTGTAAGACCCTAGGTTCAAGTTATCTAACCCAAAAAACCCTTCAGATACCGGCCCTTTTGGCATCACCTACATGCAAGTGAAGTCTCACTTGAGGTATCTACTAGGACTGCAGGAACCAAGTTTCTGCAGGGATGAGAGGATGTGGGGTCATCAACAGGTTGATTGATATTATATACCTTGTGTGCAATATTTTTTGTCTCTTGTTCCTTTATTAATTGGTAAACTCAATTATACAACACCATTATAACGCATATTGCGACATATACCATTCACTAGAACATTCATAATTATTGTGCAAAGCTCATATAAAAAACATAGCTAGATCTAATCACGCATAAGCAAAACATTCATGAAAAATCACATAAAAAGACACATTTAGACACAGAATTTAACATGGTTCACCCAATCCTTGGGCTACGTTCACAATGGCTAGCTTCTTTATTATTCTTCATGCAATTCATCTCAGGATTGTGCACTATGCTACAATAGATACACCATGATATCATTCCCTATCCTACCTCTCTCTGCCAAACCTTTCCTAAACCTTCAAACAAAGACTCTCTCACATTCTCAGTTTATTCTCTCAGCCACAACAACCTATTCTTCCCAACAATAAGAGAACCTATTCTTTCCTGACCCATTACATATTTATACACAGAGTTTATGGCTCAAACACCTACTAGCTTATCCCCAAAACCTTATGACAATAAATTATGACTCATTAAAACTCATTACAACACACAGTTCATGCGTGTTTTTCTTTCCTTTATGCCTACATGCTAATTTTCCTTCCTTTTCTCCTACATGTTGCTTCTCCTTCTTTATCTCCTTGATTTATCTTCTTATGTGCTTCCAAATGCATGTTTACTACACACTCTGATCTTGAATGTGAATTTACTACGCACTTTGATCATGTCTTTTTTTCTTTCCTCTTCTACTATGCATCTCTTCAACCCTTAAGATATTTCTCCAAACTGCATACACAATGTTTGTCCAAGAGATAATTATTAAAAAAAATTGATAAGTGATAAGTTAGTTCATATGTTAACAATAATTTACTACTTTAATATCAGTTACTTCTCAACCTTAAACTAACAATAATTAAACAGAGTATTTAATTTTTTTTTAAATGGGAATAAACAATCCTTAAAAATAATTTACATTAAGACAATCGTGAATAAATAGTTATTTATCAATTCATTAAGTAACATAAAATTTATATAATTAAGATGAAATATGGTTATTTAAAATAATTCATCATTGATTTTCAAATGATAGATTTTTCCACTTTTATTAAATATGTTTAAGATCGATTATTTGGTTTAGTTGTTTTTTATTGATAGCATTTTATGTCCCAAAAAAAACCTAGAAATTAAATGTTACCCTAATGAAGTAAACATTTATAAATATTTTATTAAATAATTCTATATGATTTTAGTAATTGTGAAGAGCTTGTTTATTTTATTTTATATTATTTTGAACATGTGCTATATGAAATATTGATATATAAATTTTAAAAGAATATCAAGAAATAAATTATAAATTATCTCGTTTAGTTAGTTTTTATTGATATCATTTTAATATTTTTATGTGATATGTAGTAATCTTATACATTATTGTGTATAGATAAAATATGGTTATTTAAAATAATTTATCGTTGGTTTGTAATTTAAAATTTTCATGTGATATGAAGTTATATTATTGTGTATAGATAAAACATGGTTATTAAAAATAATTCATCATTGATTTTTAATCGATATATTTTTCCACTTTTGTTAAATATTTTTAAGTTTTTAGTTGTCAATTTATGTCTTTATGTTTTACGAAAACTGATTATTAACTAATCAAAAATAATGATTTTTCTTTTAATGGTCCCTAATATCCACAAACCATGTTCCTAAAAACAAAAACCTAGAAATTAAATGTTACCCTAATAAAGTATACATTTTTAAATTTTTTATAAAATAATTATATATGATATTAATAATTGTGAGGAGTTTATTTTGTTTTTTATTTTGTTTTGAACATGTTATATGAAATATTGATATATAAATTTTAAATGAATGTCATGCAATAAATTACATATAAATCATGTGAGAAAACAAACAACAAACAAAATCACATCATATGAATATGAACATACAACAACTATAGCAATTTAACAAATTCTATGTAACAAATCATAATTAACTTATACTAATATTTGTATTAATTTATATTATAACATAATATTTGTATTAAATTATATTAATAAAGTTTATACATAACTTTAACAATAAAAATATATTAAGATTAATGATAATGATAAACATTGGAATTTATATGATGTTCCAAAATTTATATAATTATTATATTAAATATTACATTGTTATAGTATTTATAAAAAAATTATATGAAAAATAAATTATAGTATTATATTTATTATAGTATAATATTAATACATTACATTAATAATAATGGTTAATTCAAATAGTTTGCTTATGGTTTATTAAGTTTATATATTATTTACCATGTTTAATTATAGTTGACTACAACTGAGCATGTTTGAGCATGGTTTACTATGGGAAATTTTCATTATCGTCGAGCATCTTTCACTATGGTCAACAATGGTTGACCTTGGTTATGTTGGATTACTGAGAGGGAGGGTGAATGAGTAATAGCGTAATTATAATCCATTTTCTTCAAATGTTATATCAATGTAGAATTATTATCCAATAATGAGCAGTAAGAAATAAACAATCACACACATACA
This sequence comes from Picea engelmannii, assembly GCA_009831015.1. Classification (NCBI taxonomy): domain Eukaryota; kingdom Viridiplantae; phylum Streptophyta; class Pinopsida; order Pinales; family Pinaceae; genus Picea; species Picea engelmannii. The sequence continues at coordinate 8,422 of ML850917.1, forward strand.
CAGTACACCAGTGTTTTACGTGGAAATCCAAATTGGGAGAAAACCACAGAATGTTTTTTCTTATATGTCTTGAATAATTACATTCATTGGAAGCACCAACTTCCTTTGTTTTCTAGCTGCAACTGGAAGGAGGCTCCAAACCCCTAGTTTCTCAGGCTACAACCTGAGGGAAGCTCCAACTCCCCAATTCTCTGGCTACAAACAGAAGGAGGCTACAACCCCCTATGTTCTCTGGCTACAACCGGAAGGTGGCTACAACCACCTGTCCTTGCCACGTCCTGCCACCCTAAAGTAGAAGTAAAATGATGGAACCACTGTCACACTATCACTGTGAGATATACCATTGTAAACCTATACCAATAAATCTGAACCATGCATCAACTTGTACCTCAACCTGTAATCAACCTGTACCATAAACAAGTGTATCAACCATGCACCAACCTGTACCAACAACCTGTAATCAACTTCTACCATAAATAAGTGCATCCAACCATGTACCAAGTATGTACCAATCATGTGTCAACTACTCATCAACTATGACTCGTCAATATGTACCAACATCATCAACTATACACCTCATGTATGTGCCAACTCATCAACTACTTGTCTCAATCATGTACTCAACATGTACCTCAACCAAAATCCCTCATCAATTTCATCATCCAAATATGATTTGCAGCTCTATAATAGACCTGGTGTATATGATCACATTCCTGCAAAACTTCCTTAACTTTAACAACAAGAGACTAGCATTTTCATCAAACTTTTATTTACTCTCACATGCCTAGTTTTGGATTAGTCAACAACCCTAACTTGAATTAATCATAACTATGAACCTGTAATGTATAAAGATCTAAAACTGATACAATATGTTCTTCAGTCTATTTTATGCAATTCCTCCAAGTGTCACTACTTGGAACCTCTCATAAAAGGATTTATAGCAAAAATGGCATACCTTGCTGAATTCTGGCTTATTCTAGAGAGTGACCTTGTAGAGAGTTCCCGCATGAAATATTCATTGAATTGATTTGAAGATATTACACAACATACTACAGATTGTAACCTAACCAACACATTTTGTCTCACTAAATTTGGATCTGTTATGAAGAAGTTATGATGTTTTTACCCGAAACACCTATTTTTGACTAGTTTCAGGACTAGCCACAAACCCTATTTTCTACAGAGTGTAACTCCAAAAATACAATGACCCGCAAGCTGAATTGTTTACCATAGATACTTGGTTATGTTTTCTAAATGGAATATAAATTTCACAGCCTAAATCATTATATAAAAAATGTTATAGAAAAAATGGTGAGATGACCTGTAAATAACATACCTTAGAAAGCACCATCAAAACAATTTATCCTTCCTTGCATTTCGGCGTTCTTTGCTTCACCTTCCCTAAGAATTCTGGCTTAGATATCCTTGGTTACCTCAGACACCTATAAATATTCAATATTCTCAAGTGTAATTAAAATGAAAGAGCCTTGCCTCTTATTTATACTCTCCAAGTAGCTTCCTTAAAAACATCTTCTAGGTCACTTGGCCCACTTTCCTTATTTTAGGGTTAACCCACTTCTAATTTATCCATTGATCAGGGGATCAAATTTTGCTCAAAATTCAAAGTGCTCGGAATGCGACAAAAACAGTTCCATTGCGTCCATCTCATCTTCCTGATTCCGGCGGTATATTTACTTTGTCAAACGGAGTCCGTATGGAGAAGATATCGCGATATGTTCGTCAAGCCAAACAGGCAAAAAGTTTGATGCTGACTGTACTTGTCCGTACAGTCCGTACAGTCTATACAGTCTGAATTGGCAGTGTCGTACAGACCGTACAATGATGACATGGCAGTTGTTGATGGGTTGACTGTTGACGAATCCAGGAGCGACACGTGTCCTGTAGCTGGCAAATGGTATGAGGACACGTGGCCCAACCTGGAGGTGCCACGTGTCACTCATTATTTGGCTATTGGTTTTATGTAAAATATATTGGAGGCCATGGGGTTCGACCCCCGGACCTCCCCACCGCATAATGCCTTTGCAACCTCCGCTAACCAACATGTCACTCGTTATTCCTTGTTACATATGTCAACGCATATGTATTTAAATTTGAGTGTTGTATTAAACGGAAAGGGGGTCGGGCCGGGGCCCAGCCCCGACCCATGGTCTCATTACATATGACCATATTGTATACGGGTGCAGTGGTAATGGTTGGCGCGCGTGGGTTGTAGCATAGCCCATGGTTTTCACACTATTGCATATGCCCACGACCGGAGCGGGAAGTTACACAGTTGTGTAACCGGTTAACCACCTTTTATCAATGCGCGAGGTCACATGGCCATACGCCCAGGTGCTGAGGCGGTTAGGGGCTAGCGTCACCTTAACCGTTCTACGGTTTGCATCGTTGGTGCGGTTGCACCCGGTGCTGGGTTTTTACGCCATAAAACGCGTGTGAGCCAGGTTCATTCAGAAAAGGTGCGTTTTGTAGATGTAGAGACAACAGGCTTGAAGGAGGGACTTCTAGGAGGCATAACTTCTTCATTTTTCGACCGATTGAGGTGTCGAAAGAGCCCAGACAGGGGTTTTGGGATGTTGGGAAGCGATTGGAGCAGTCGGTTTGTCATTTTGAGCAATGTAAGACATGTTTTTGAGCACTTTTGAGCAATTAATAATAATAAACCATTGGAAGTTGGACCAGGAGATGTATCCCATAAGAGGGGTGAACTCCTTTATCAAATTGTTGTGTTTATGTGATTATGTTCAATCATTATGTTGTTGTCTATGTGTAATTTGCATAAGTAATCCTTTAATTTATGTGTTGCAAACTGATCCATTTGCTTTAAACACATAACATTTCACTTGCAATAAATTTTCAAGTTTTTCAATCTTCTTCAATTTTAGATCAAGTTGGTATCAGAGCACTGGTTTTGAAGACTTGATTGTTTGCAAGTTTTGTTTCTGATGCTCACAAGGTTGAAACTCACAAGAGGAGAAGGTCAACTTGTGGAGCCAAGTTCTTATCCGACAA
>ML850918.1:0-31536 GCA_009831015.1 Picea engelmannii
GGAGAAAATATGCTCTTCCTATTAAAACTCCCTCATCTATGTAATATTGGAATATTAACAATTACAAACAGCCTTGAGAATCTTTCGATTCTCAAGTTGTTCAGTGTTGTCTTAGTTAAGAAGATACATATTTCTTTTAACTGATTACAACTACATGATTACTTGATTAGAGATTTCACCCACTGAACTATCCTATTATTCAATATGGTGACTCAAAATTATGATATATAATAATCGTGACTCAAGAATAGCCACGTCACTAAAGGGAACCGGTCATTTCCACAAGGGTTCATAAGTCAATGACTTAATCAGCATCAACACGGTGATCTCTAAATAGCGTCAGAACTGTTAAGAGTAGTGGCATCTCAAAGTAACAACATCTATAGAGTAACAGCATCTCACAGTAGCATCACCTTAGAGTAGCAGCACCTGTGATGTAACAACATCTCGGAGTAGCATCATTCCGGAGTAGCAATACTTGTATCAGTAGGTTCTTCTGCAAGGATTCTTAACACTTTATTAGTAATCACCCAAAATAGACATTATCCTTTCCATAATGCAAGAAAAACTTAAATAATCAAGGCATCAATTGTACTTAGCATACCAGGATCAAAAGGGAAATATTTTGGACTATAATGGCTATGAAAGAGAACGAATAATAAAGGAAGGATAAAAAGTAGCAACAAATTGGTGGAAAAAAGAGTGTTAATTCTTGAACTCAATATCTCCCCCCAACTAAAGCAATTGTGTGTCCTCATGCAGTTCATTAGTCTGAGTCCACGTCAACATGTCGTAGATGAAGACTAGTGAGGCTATATGTCCTAGTGGTATCTTCCTGGCCAGCCATGTATTTGTTACTCATCATCACATCTATCCAACAATATTCATCTTGCCTTAGATGGTATTTGTGTTTATATCATCTGGTGGGCAACCAAACCAAAGGGAATATGTATCTGATGCCAATCCACCTTGATCCACATTTCATGATGTAATCCATATACCTATTTATTCTTGACAAGGCACATGTGAAGTTTGGGTAGCCATAGGGGTCCTTCCTCTTCAGTTATTCATTAGAGGCTTCCCACTTGAGCCAACTACCATCCAGAGTTTCTTTCAACTTCATATTAATGCATGCGGGACAAAGATCCAGAATAAAGAGATGAACATCATTCATAATGAAAACCCATCCTTCTGAACCGAGAAAATTGTTGAAAGCTCTGATAATATCAGCAATGGGGGAAGTTTCTCCCTAAATCCATAGCTCTTTCTCCTTCTGGTTTTTATAATATCATAGTTTTCTTTCCACTTTGCTTGGTTGCTAACAAATGAGATAAATTATCTTAATTGAATGTCTTCGACATATGGATAAATATTTAATTTTTGTTCCCCAAACAGGATAACGTCATGCAAGTACAATTCACATAGAAAATGTTGGTCTGCAAGGATGCTCTGAAAGAAAGTCTTCAGAAATGAAATAGTAGATTCAAACTTACAGAATCTATTCTCTTTCATAGATTCTAGTTGGAACATGATGAATTGTTCCTGAAGAAACAATGGATAAGCAGGGGAAGGGTTTATACAATTCAATAATTCTTGTTCCAAGTCACATACTTTTACCTTTGTATCTTGTAGGGCTCGAACTTGGTCTTCCAGCTCCTTCAACTTATGTTTCTCTTCCTTCATCTTATCCCACTTTTGTCTCTAAAACATTACTTCTTCTGCCAATCTCTCTTTGAGGTCACGGATAACATTTCTATTCTCTTGAATAGAGATTCCTCCTTCCTCGAGTGACAATGTCAGTTGCTTCCACTTATGAGTTTCAAAAATCAGCATGTCAACATCAGGCGTTGTTTCTTGGATCTTTTCTTCTTCAAGTTTCCCTTCTTCACTTCTAGGCGTTGTTGGTTCTTGTGTAATAACAACGTCCTAGTCAAGTTTTTTTGTGTCCACCATAGGATGTCCTTCTTCTCCTTATGTTGTACCTCCTCCCTTGGAGTTTTAGCATCCTCATCTCTTAGAGTTTCAGAATTCTCATCTCCTAGAGTTTCAACATCCTTTTATCCTAGAGTTTCGGTATCCTTTTCGGTGTTTCGATATGATTAAGTTGTCTTTGCACCCAGTACTACTAGTTCTTGTGTAATAGTAGTCTCTTGGGCAGGATTCCTTGTGCCATCCTAAAAAGGCTTAATTGTCTCTCCATCATTGTGTCATTCTTTCTCTTCCTAAGTTGCATCCTTTATTTCAATGTCTGGGGTGGGTCATGTTGTTTCTATGAAAGGTTCTTCTTGGATACCTTAGGTAACCCCAATAATATCCTCATCCTTATCAACAGACTCTATATGAACGCCTACTAAAATAAATTTAAGTGGAAACACATTATTATGTGCATACCCTGCCTGACTAAGGACATCACCATAAGATGAACATAATTTTTCCCTGGACACTTTATCCTCTGATATTCCAGCCTCATTTTTAAAGGATAAAATATTTTTTCCACTAGCTGGGAAATCTCTAATAAGGCTCTTAGTCCTGGGGGAGTTTCTCCTTTTTGAAACTTTCCTTTTAAGACCCTAGGTTATTCCTCAAGCCTGGAGTTTTTCTCTTTTATATAATTGACTTTATTAAGCATGGATGAAATTTTACTCGCCTGGAACTTCTAATTCTTGTTTTTTTTTTCCCTTCCTTGCAGCAGTTGGTTTCTCAGTAGGTTCTTGTGGGAAATTAGCAATGATTAATGGGTCAGATGGTTCATTTGATGTTTCTTCTAAGGAACACCTAATTCTTCTCCTTGGGGGATCATTATTAATTCCTCGAAATGGTCTATTTTTCATTTTCTTATATCGTGGAATCTCTTCTATGATTAGGCAAGAATTATATTCTTCAACGGGATGGTTTTCTCCTATGATTTCCACTTCATCACTAGATGGAAGTGGTGAAACATTTTGTGCAACAGAGGGGTTACATTGTACCCGAGTCATGTAAACCTCTTATTTTTCATCAAGGTATTCTTGGTTTATTTATGTACCCTCTATGCTTGGTTACTTCTCTATATCACCTCCTTAAATTTATTTCTCTGTATCTTCTTTTGTGTCCTCCTTCTCGGTGTCTGCCCCTGCATTTTCCTATGTTTCCATTCCAGTGGTCATGTCATCATGGGTACTTTCTAACTCCATGACATCCTCATTCTTGGAAATGACATTTCCATACTTGTTGTTTCTATTAACATGCTCTGGTTCAGATTTAACCCCTTCCATCTTTGCTTCCTCGTTCTCTATTTGTTTCTCTATGGAACCGCTTCCTTTCTCTTCCGACCCTTGAGTTCATGTAGAACCAATGAATTCATTCCATGTAGCATTCCTTTGTCCCAATGCATGGATGACCAAAAGTTTAATCATTCCATGGTTTGAAATGAAATTTTTTGGATGTTTAGAGTGGTGGACAAAGCTCTCCATTATTTTTATGAACTCCAACAGACAACAAGGAATGTTGAGGAGTTTTCCATGGCGAAGGTGAGACAGTATCATAAAACGATAATTGTAGATGACTGTGAATCTACCTTTGCAGGTAATATATCACTAAATAAAGTACGCTACATCTTTAGACTCCCTTACCTTTGTTCCTAACTTGTTCTTCGTCTCTCATAAAGTTTTTTTTGGTCGTCGGAATGAACACTTTCTTGTTGAACCAGATTACCCCCGTCCTTGATAGTCCGATGACCTTTGTGATGGTTGTCTCTGTGAAATCTACATGAAACCCTCGAACTGATGAGATTGTTTTGTCTAAGTTCTTTGCAAACTCAAGGGTGAAATCATCATTAAATCGATGCAATCTCTTGAAAAAGGTAACACAGCCTACACTCTTGAATATTTGGTAGGCCTTGAGGTGGTTGTGCAGCAACCCAAGTGATTCAGGCTCATGATGAATGGTTGAGCCCCCCATCGTAGGTAGTCATATTATTGTTGGATTTTTGTCTGTGGATTTTTCAGCAGAGTGAGTTGTAGGTGTGGACTTGTAGTCGAATGCTAGAGGTGGATTGCTAAATTAGGAAAATTGAGAGTATGGTGGTTTGGGTCGTAATTAGTAATAATGGTGCACAATGGGAATGTCATATCATCATGGTAGGGAATCATGATATGATTGGTGAAATAAATATGGTGTATGATGGAATGACGTGTCCTCCCCAACTAAAGTTTGGAACCATCCTTGGCTAAGGTTGAAAGGTTGATGGCACAAGTCCAAATGTCACTTTGAAACTTAAAATTATGTGAGCATATGGGAAAGACGTACATGTTGGGTACTTACCATAAAGTATGCCAAGCATTTCGACAATTTATTACATGCCTCGGTCGAGGCATGAATGAATATAATGGTGTTATTTATGGTGTTATCAAATTCCACATCAGCATCATTTTTCCAACGCAGAGTTGTAGTACCATTGCACTAGAGTTTCATCACCTGACCAGAGAGTTGTAGCAGAATGTGGCACCCTCAACAAGTATGAGTAACAGCAATCAAGTGGTAATGTAAGACATAGAAAATGAGTCACAGTAAGGGATGAGTTTTAGTTGGAAAGCGATGCATTATAGTGTGTGGAAGGGTGGTGTTTAGCCCCAATGATTTTGAAACCTGGATCTGAAATGATATGAGAAATAAATGAATCCTTGGAAAGTGGTTAGTGATATAACTGAAGACTATGTCCATTAGCAATTAAAGAGGTATGTGATCCATCTATGGTTGTGAGCCTAATAGTCCCATTGTCAAAAATTGTGTCCACTTCATAAGGGTCTAACCATCTAGTGCAAAGTTTCCCTTTGAAATCCTTAAATCGGGAGTCATATAATAGTGCCCAAATGCCCTTTTGAAACACCTTATTTTTAATAAATTTATTGTGTCACTTGGAACATTGTTTTTTAATGAGGTCATTATGATGTATGGAATCCAAGCGTATTTCATCAAATTCACTAAGCTAATCCAGACAGTGTTTTTGTGTTGTGGTTAGATCTAGATTTACTTCTAAATAAGTCCTTACTGTTTTTATCTCAAATTCAATGGGGAAGACAGGGTTCTTACCATACACAAGTTCAAATGGAGAAAAACACGTGGTTTTCCACCATGTTATCATGTAGGCTCAAAGGGCCTTTGATAGTCACTCGACCCAATCATGATGGTGATTAGCCATGGCTTTAGTAAGTATTCCTTCAATAACTTTATTAGTGCTTTCAACTCGCCCATTTTCTTGTGGATGGTAAGGTGACGTAATCCTGTGGCGAATATTATACTTCTTGGTAAGATTTGTGATCAATTGGGAAGTAAATTGAGGTCCTCCATCTGTGATATTTATTTTGGCACTCCAAAGCAAACAAATATGTCCTTGAACAAAAATTATGCAACATCTTTTTTAGTGTCTTTGATGAGTGCTTTGGCTTCGACCCATTTGGTAACGTAGTATGTGAAAACCAAGATGTAGGTCTTCTAACGAGATGTGGGATTGATGGGCCTCATAAATTCAAGAGCCCACTTCTCAAAGGGTTCGATAACCAATTGAAATTTTAATGGCATTTTGTCTGATCGAATGGGTTGGCCCATTTGTTGGCAACTATCACATCCATGTACATACTTTTTGGTGTCTTGGAACAGAATAGGCCAGTAATATCCCATGCAAAGTGTTTTGTAACCTGTTCTTTTATCAGCAAAGTTCCTGCCACAAGGCTCATTGTGGCAGGATTTCAGAATACCGTGGATTTCATCTTCTCTTTTACACTTCTGGATCTCAAGATCAGGGCATGTGTAAAAGATACATTCACCTACCCAAGAATATCGGGCACTTTGTTGAATAATCTTTCATCGTTCTCTAGGAGAGAGGTGGTGTGGTAGTTTGCCTGCAACAATATAATTAGCAATATATACATACCACAGTGATTGAGTAGATACTTCAAATAAGTGCTCATAAGTAAAACAATCCTCAACAGGAGAGTCATCACTATTGTTGGTAAGCCTAGAAAGGAAGTCTGCAACGAAATTATCCTTTCCAGTCTTGTCCACAATAGTGATGTAAAATTCTTGTAGTAAAAGTAACCACCTGGTAACTCTACCATTTGTGACTGATTTACTCATTAGATAATTAATGGGAGAATGGTTTGTATGTATGAATACGTGGTATCCTGTGATATAATTATGGAATTGCATAATAGTGTGAACAACAACAAAGAATTATTTTTCGATTACCGTATAATTTAACTCGATAGGAGTCGAATTTTTGTTGATGTAATAGATAGTGTATGGGTTTCATTCTTCCCACTGGCCTAGTATAATGTCGATGGAAGCATCCAAGGCATATGTAGAAATATGGAATCGCAAAGTCCAATTAGGCCCTCACAAGATGGGTGCTTCAGATAAGTGTTTCTTCAAATCTGTAAGAGCAGTTTGGCATTTGTCAATCCATATTAATTTTTTATTCTTTGAAAGTAATGCAAATAAAGGAGATGCAATTATGGAGTAGTTTTTAATGAAACGACGATAATAACCAGTCTTTCTTAAAAGGAGACGCACCTCTTTTTCTGATTTCAGAGGAGGAATTTTCAAGATTACCTCTATTTTAGTCAGATCCACTTGTATCCCTGCAGAAGAAATATAATGACCAAGCACAAATCCCTCATCCATCATCATATGGAATTTTTCTATGTTGAAGGATAGATGAGTTTGTTTACATCTTTTCAAGGTTATCCATAGCTATGTCAAATGTATTGTCATATGGCATGAAATCATCCATATAAATCTTGAGAGAGTCATTAACCAAATCTGAAAATATTCTAAATATGGCCCGTTGGAAAGTAGCAGGTGTGTTACAAAGCCAAAATGAGAGGAATAAGTAGGAAAATGTTCCCTAGGGGAAAGTAAAGGTGTTTTTGTCCTGATATTTAGGAGTTATCTAGATTTGGTTATATCCATTGAAACCGTCAAGAAATGAGAAAAAACTTATTTCTAGACAGACCATCAAGTACTTGGTCAATAAAAGTCAAATAGAAATGGTCCTTTTGTGTAGTTTTATTCATCTCTCTATAGTTAACAGAGATCCTCCATTTTCCATTTTTCTTGGGTATGATGACTAGTGGGGATACCCACTAACTGTCTGAGATTGGGTAGATGAAATGAACATTTAACAGTTTCTGGAGTTCTTCTTTTATGATCTCTTTCAAGGTTGGGTCCATTCTTCGTTGTGGCAAGTGAATAGGCCGACAATCTTCTTTTATATAGATGTGATGGGTACACAAATCAAGGTGAATACCCTTCATATCCATGTAATCCCACACAAATACCTTTTTTTGGTCATGCAGCAGTTGGATTAGCCTTTCTTTTTGTGAGAGGGACATATTCATATTAATTTTCAAATTTTTCCTAGGCTCAATCTCAATTGGGATGATTTTATGGCTCGGGGTTGTAGGTATTGATTCTGAGTTCAATCGTCAACAGGAGTTTATTAGTTAGATTTATTCATTACGAAATCTAAAATCTAGAATGTTGGTTGGGTTACAGATGAGGGGTCACTAATAAAGTTGTTGATATTATCATCTTCTATCTCATCCTTGAAACAGTGATCTGTATTTATGAGAAGAACAAAATGAAACCACATATTTATAATGTTAACACAGAGACACAATGAACAATAATAGAGATACAGTAAAACTTGAATTCTATTAAATAAGAAATATGCTGAAAATTGTAAAATGCAAACTGAAAGCAAGCTTGCTAGAAGGGTCATAGCTTATCTCTGAGAAGAGATGTAACGGCTACGCTCATTCGCAAGAAGATGAGTAAAATGAGTCTCTAAAGGATTTTTTACAATATGGATGAATTCCATAACCCTATACATCCTAAAACCTAACCCTAGGAGATGAAGTGCCAAAAGTCATGTGGACCTCGTTGGGGTAAGTTAGTACATTAACTTCCCAGGGTCATAACTTTTGCATACAATATTCGTTTAGGGAACATGATAGCTCGTTGGAAAGGAATTGATGAGTATATTAATTTAGGGGGGTCAATCAGGGCCTTTGATTTTTCTTGAGGTGCATGATCATGAAAAAACGTCGTTTAGGCCCTTAAACTGGCCCTAGAAATTAAAAATTGTTAAAAATAGTAAATTGCCAAAATTGCTAGAATATTATTTTGAGCCAGTTGGAAAAGGTGGGTGGCCATCGATATACACTTGGATAAATCCTCACTCCTTAGGAAGAAATGGTCTCCATTGTGTTGAGTGCCCCCATCAGATGAGAACAAAAATTGTTGAATTTGGCCCTGGGTGATCCACTTGCCTTGGTGCAGGAGTTGCCCTACTTTGACAACCCAATAAAGTTGGATACTCTGTTGGCGAGTGCCCTTGACCTGTGTGTACACGATATGATCAGTGGATGCATGTTCCATGCATTCATGGTTGAGCTATGTTGGTGTCAATTTTTTTGCGATCTCTAAGGTGTCCAATCATGGTGGAAAATAAGGTCGAAGGAGGTCCACATTGAACATTGGGTGCAAGACAAGGAAGGGGGGCATGTTGAGCTCAAAATCATGGTCACCCACAACCTTGGTAATGGTTTAAGGAACATAATGGAATAGACAAAGCTTTCCATGAGGCCCTGTAAGGTGTTCTTTCTACAAGTTCAAAAAAACTTTGTCTCTCACCCGAAACTGGTGTGGCACCCGGTGTTGATCATGGTGTTGATTGTACTTGGCATTGGACTTCTATAAAATATATTGAACCTATTGGAGGATGTGTTGGATCCGCTCAATGAGCCAGGTGGATTTTTCAGTTGTAGTTGGAGCATGTGACGAGTTTGCATGGGTGATCACAAGGGGTAGTGCAACATCCATGGGACCCAATGGTTGAAATCCCAACCCCACCTGAAAGGGGTTGTGGTCGATTGAGCTATGTATGGCTCTATTGTAGTTTTGATGAACATAGGGAACACTCTCATCCTAGGTGTGAGGGTTCTTGGAATTGTACATGTGCAGGATGTGCACGATCATCTAGTTGATGACCTCGGTCTGGTCATCCATTTGGGCGTGGAAGGAAGTGGACTTGGTGATCTTGGTGTCCAGCAGTGACCAGAGGCTCGACCAGAGTTTGTTGAGGAACCGAATATACCAATCTGAGATATTTTTTTGTGGGATCCAAAGTGTACCCACACTCGTTCAAAGAAAATCTTGGCAGTTTCATCCATCGTAATGCTCTTCTTGCAGGCAGCCAAAATCACCATCTTGGAAAATTGATCAACAACCACAAAAACACCGTCATTTCCCCGCCTGGTGGAAGGGAGGCCCTACATGTAGTCCATTGAGATGGATTCCCAGGGCCTGTCAAGAGTAGGAAGAGGAGTGTACAGGCCTTGTTTCTTGATGTTCGGTTTGGAAATAGCGCAGGCAGTGTAGTGTAAGTTTTAAACCTATGAAGTAAAGCAATGCATATATATTCTTAAGCAAAACAAAATTTAATCGATGGCTCATTCACATAGTACACAGAGATTTATACCGGAAACCCTCAACCGGGAAAACCTTTCTTATATTCATTATATTGAATTTCACCATTCACCATACAATATATACAATGTTTTTAGGTATTCCGTAGATACAAAAACCCTAATCCCTTAATTCGGGATTAATTTACAAAACTGCTAAAAATAGCAAAAACCACCCAAAACAAAAAAATTCGAGGCACTTCCCCGGGCTACCGCTCGTAGTCGAATGCTAAGCGTAACCAGGGGGGGCATACCTACCCCCCCTGGGACCCCCCTAGGAAATCACTTGGTGCACGCGACACAAAGAGCACTACTAGAGGGATCATCAAACGCAGTTGTCATATCTGACGCGCCCACACACACACATGCAAAGAATATAACACATACCCAACATGTAGGACCGGATATACTTGATGACATCTTGTTGAATTTCTGGCTAGTAGAAATGTCATTGCGACTTCCACTATCTTTTCCATGTAGAAGTGTCCTTCCACCCGACTGTAATGGACTTCCCAAATCAACTTCGCTCACTCGCTTGATGTAACGTAGATATGGACTAGATGGCATAGCAGACTATTCTGAATATGGAAATTATTGATAGTTGTGTTGGCACCCAACATCTTGTAGGTGTTGGAAAACTCGATATCTATCTCATATAGGTGGGGCCACCTGGAGGTCTCATGGATGCTAGAGACTAGCACTGTGGTGAGTGTCGCAATTGGAGGTCGGCTAAGGAAATCAGTGACTTGGTTGGTACTTCATGTTTTATACTTGATATTGGTGGAAATACTACAAATATGTGGACCACTTCTGATGGCAGACATTCTGAAATTTTCCTTGTGTTTGCATGAACTACATGGGCTTATGATCAGTGTGGATGACTATCTCCTTCTCGAGAATGTAATGCCTCCACTGGTGGTAGGATTCCACAATGGAGTACATTTCTTTGTCGTAAGTAGGGTACTTATGGATGGCATCTGATAGTGTCTCACTATGATATGCCACAGGGTGGTCGTGTTGAGTGAGGATTGTGCCCATAGCATAGTCTAAAGCATCTATCTCGATCTCAAAGGGATGTTGCAGGTCAAGTAATGAGAGAATTGGTGTTGAACACAAGAGTTGCTTCAAATCATCGAAGTCTTTATGTTGGTATAGGCCCCACATAAAAAAATTCTTACCACCACCTATGGTTATTTGACTAAGGGCCCATGCAATATGGGAGAATCCCAACATGAACCTGTAATAGAAATTGGCAAGGCCTAAGAAGCTTTGAAGCTCAGTGAGCGTGGTTGGGGCTGGCCAGTCACAGATGACTTAGATATTGGTTGGATCAACATGCACACCATGCGCATCAACAATGTAGCCTAGGTATTGGACCTTGTCCATGTCGAAGGATCATTTTTCCAAGTTGGCATATAGCTTGTGTTGTCGCAGGGTGTGCAGAACCTGTTGAATATGTTGCAAGTGTTATGCCCAAGTCTTGTTGTAGATGAGGATTTCATCTAGATACACAACCCCAAGAGAATTAGTGAAAGGTCACAGAATATTTTCCATCAACCTCATGATATTTGTTGGGGCATTCGTCAAAGCAAACGACATGACCAACCATTCAAAAAGATATTATTTTGACTTGAAGGCAGTTTTCCATACATCTATATATTCTATTAGGACTTGATGGTAGCCAAACTTTATATCAATCTTACTGAAGTATGTTCCCCCCTTGATTTGATCAAGGAGATCGTCAATTTGGGGAATTAGGTATTGGTTCCTGACTATGATTTTGTTTAGGGATCGGTAATCAATGCAGAGTCGTCAGGTCCCTTCTGTCTTCTACACCAACATGATTGGCCTTCCACAAGGTGATGAGATGGGTTGGATGTGCCCCTTGTGGATTAGTTCTTGGATCTGATGCTTGATATCCTCATTTTATAGCAGAGAGAAACAATAGACTAGCCCATTTGGTAGCAGTGCACCGAGGGTCATATCAATGGGATGCTTGACCCAACAGTGAAGCGGTACTTTAGTAAGTGATGAGAAGATGTGTTTGTATTCTTCTACAACATTATCCACTTATTTTTTTTGTGTGGAGAGGTCATCCATGGAGGCCATGGATGTGGCTACAACCTTTTTCTCACTCTGAGAGTGAATCACGAAGAAGACAAACTTCATGGTCTAAGAAATGACCTTCCTGCATTGCTTGGCAAAGATCAAGGAAATAGCACTAGGTGGGACTACCTCGAGTATCCTGTAAAATTTCTTGTTCAAAGTAATAATAACACTACAAGGTTGAGCCTCATATACAGTATGGAGTTTCTATAAATAAGGTTTGCCCAAAAGAACATCACAAACTTCAAAGGGAGCAACATCACACAATACCTCATCTTTGAATGGCTTGATGTTGTACAACAGGTGACACTATTGGCTGACGTTGATCTGGATTTTATGAGAAGAACAAAATGACTACAGATTATTAACAGGTTCTTAACAAAAAATAAGAGAGATACAGTAAAAGTGGTTTTCTATTCAATAAGGAAATAAGCTGAAAATGTAAAATGTAGCGGAAACAAGCTTGTTGGGATGGTGGCGGATTATCTCTGAGAAGAGATGTGATGGTTGCGCTCATTCGCAAGAAGATGATTACAATGAGGCTCTGAAGGCCTTTTTACAATAAACAGGAATTCAAAAAACCCTAGACATCGAAAAACCTAACCCTAGGAGATGAAGCACCAAAAGTCATGTCGGCCCCGTTTGAGTAAGTCAGTACATCAACTTCATGAGGTCATAACTTTTGCATACAATCTTCATTTTAGGTGTATGATAGCTTATTGGAAAGATATCATCGAGCAGATTCATTTTGGGGGCTCAATCATGCCTTTCTCTATCAGTCAGAAGCTCGGTCTCTAAAAACCTTCATTTAGTCCCTCAAAATAGCCCTGGAAGTTAAAACTGTTAAAAATAGTAAATTGCCAAAATTGCCAGAAAATTGTTTTGAGCCAATTGGAAAAGGTGGGTGGCCACTAATATCCACCTAGATCAATCCTCCCTCATTAGGAATCAATGGTCTCCATTGTGTTGATTTCCCCCATCAGATGAGGAAATTTCTGGTAAATTTGGCCCCGGGTGAGCCACTTGCCTTGGTGCAGGAGCTGCCCTACTTTGACGACTCGATAAATATGGATCCTTTGTTGTCGAGTGCCCTTGATATTTGTGTCCACAATATGATCACTGGATGCATGTTGTATGCAGTAGGGATTGAGCTTTGTTGGTTTCAACTCTTCTGCTACTTCTGAGGTGTCCAATATTGGTGGGAAATAAGGGCGAAGGAGATCCACGTTGAACACTGGGTGCAGACCAAGGAAAGGAAGAATGTTGAGCTCAAAAGAATTATCCCCCATGGCATTGGTGATGGTGTACAACCCATATCGGAGTGTGCAAATATTCTGATGGGGTCCTATAAGGCATTCTTTATGCAAGTGCAACCAAACTTTGTTGCCCACCTGAAACTTATGTAGCACCTGATGTTGATCATGGCGCTGCTTGTACTTGTCATTGGACTACTGTAGGATATCCTGAACCTGTTGGCGGATGTGTTGGATCCGCTCAATGAACCAAGTGGCTTTGTCAACTTCAGTTGGAGAAGGAGATGAGTCGGTCAAGGTGACCGCAAGGGGAAGTGCAACATCTATGGGATCCAATGGTTGGAATCCCAACCTCACCTGAAAGGGGATGTGGTCGGTTGATCTATGTAGGACTTGGTTGTAGCTATGTTGGACATAGGGAAGGATCTCATCCCATGTGTGAGGGTTCTTTGAATTATACATGCGAAGGATATGCACAATCATATGATTTACAACCTCAGTTTGGCCATATGTTTGGGGGTGGAAGGTCATGGATTTGGTGAGCTTGGTGTCCAGCAGTGACCAGAGGCTCGACTAGAATGTGTTGAGAAATCAATTGTATCAATCTGAGACAATGGTTTGTGGGATTCCAAAATGTACCCAGAATCATTCAAAGAAGATCTTGGCAGTGGCCTCTGCTGTGATGTTCTTCTTGCAGGCAACCAGAATCGCCATCTTAGAAAAGCGATCAACAACCACCAAAACACATTCATTTCCCCGATTGGTGGATGGGAGGCCCGACATGTAGTCCATTGAGATGGATTCACATGGCCTATATGGAGTAGGAAGAGGGGTGTATAGGCCCTATTTCTTAGTGTTCGGTTTGGCAATAGCGCAGGCAATGTAGGACCTGATATACTTGTTGACCTCTTGTTGAAGTTTCATCTAGTAGAAATGTTTATGTAGCATCGCCACTGTCTTTCCAATGTCAAAGTGTCCTGCCACCCGACTATAGTTTCCTTCCCAGATCAGCTTCGCTCGCTCACTTGATGGAACACATATATGGCCCATACGACACAAAAACCCATCCTGAAGATGGAAATTATCAACAACTGTGTTTGCACCCAACATTTGGTAGGTGGTGGCGAAGTTTGGGTCTATCTCATAGAGTGGGGTCCATCCAGAGGTCTCATGGCTGCAAGAGTCTAGCACCGTAGTGAGTGCCATGACTGGTTGTCTGCTGAGGCAATCAGTGACATGATTGGTGCTTCATGTTTTATACTTGATGTTGAGGTGGAATTGTTGCAAGTATGTGGACCACTTTTGATGGTGGTCATTCTGCAATTTTCCTTGTGTCTGCATGAACTGCAGTGGCTTATGATCAGTGTGGATGATTGTCTCCTTCCCAAGAATGTAATGTCTCCATTGGCGGCAGGCTTGCACAATGGAGTACATTTCTTTGTCATAAGTAGGATACTTACAGACAACATCTCATAGTGTCTCACTATGATAGGCTATGGGGTGGTCGTGCTGAGTGAGAATGGCGCCCACAGCATAGTTTGAAGCATCTGTCTCAATCCCAAAGGGTTGTTGCAGGCCTGGTAGTGAAATTACTGGGGTTGAGCACAAGCACTAATTCAAATCATTGAACGCTTGATGTTGGGACTGGCCCCACATAAATTTCTCCTTACCACCACCCCTGGTTATTTGGCTGAGGGCCCATGCAATATGGGAGAATCCCAACACAAACCTGGGGTAGAAATTGGAAAGGCCCAAGAAGCTCTGAAGCTCAGTGATTTTGGTTGGGGCTTGCTAGTCACGGATGACTTGGATCTTGGCCAGATCCACATGTACACCATGTTGATCAATGATGTATCCCAGGTAATGGATCCTGTCAATGCCGAAGGATCATTTTTCCAAGTTGGCATATAGCTTGTGTTGTCGTAGGGTGTGCAGAACCTGTTGAATATGTTGCAAGTGTTTGGCCCAAGTCTTGTTGTAAATGAGAATGTCATCTAGATACACCACTAAAAAAGTATTGGTGAATGGTCTCAGGATATCGTCCATCATCCTCATGAAAGTGGTTGGAGAAATTGTCAAACCAAAGGGCATGACCAACCATTCAAAAAGGCCTTCCTTTGACTTGAAGGTGGTCTTCCATACATCTGTTTGTTCTATCGAGACTTGGTGGTAGCCAGACTTCATATCAATCTTACTGAAGTATTTGGCCCCCGTGAGTTGATCAAGGAGGTCATCGATTCAGGGAATTGGGTACCGATTTCTGACTGTGATTTTATTTAGAGCCCGGTAATCAATGCAGAGTCACCAGGTTCCATATTTCTTCTGTACCAGCATGATTGGGCTCCCGCAAGGTGATGAGATGGGATGGATGTGCCCCTTGTGGAGCATTTTTTGGATCTATTTCTTGATCTCCTCATTCATTAACAGAGAGCGGCAATAGACTGGCCCATTTGGAAGTGGTGCGTCGGAGGTCAGATCGATGGGGTGCTTGACCTGGCAGTGCAGAGGTACCCCGATAGGTGAGGAGAAGATATCTGATTATTCTTCCATGACCCTATCTACTTGCTTCTGCTGTGTGGAGAGGTCGACCATAGAGACACTGGATGTGGTTGTGATCTTTCACTTATTCTGAGCGTGAATCATGAAGAAGACAAACTTCCTCATCTGAGATATGACCTTCTTGCATTGCTTAGAAGAGATCAAGGAAATAGCACTAGGTGGGAATACCTCAGGTATCTTGTACAATTTCATGTTCAAATTAATAATAACACTACGAGGCCTAGACTCATATATAACATGACCTTCAATAAATAAGGTTGGCCCAAAAGAACATCACAAACTTCGAGAGGAGCAACATCACACAATACCTCATCTTTGAAGGGCTTGATGTCGTATGACAGTCGGCATTGTTGGTTGACACGGACATCACTTCCTTGGCAGATCCATCCAATGGTGTAGGGTTGTGCGTGCGGCGTTGTCAGTAGGGCCAGCCGCTTGATGACCTCTGTTGAGACGAGGTTCTTCTGGCTACCGCTATAAAAAATGAAGTGTAGTGGGGTGCCTTTTACCCACATCTATGAATGGAAGAGGCACTCTCCTTCTTTTGGCTCATCTGGTTCACCAGGTTGGAGCTTGGTGGTAGAAACGGTGGCATTGGGTTCCGTGTCAATGATCTGTCTTCCCCTTTCTGGTTCTGGCTCAAAGTCAAAAACTACATCTGATTCAAAGGCGTTCACTTTGGCCACCAGCGACTTCTTTGAGTGACAGTGAATAGTGTTATGCAAAGGGCTCTTATGGAAGTCGCACCACTTCCTGGTATCTTTCTTTGTCTTTCTGGTGTTCTTCTTTGCTTGCAGATTGGAATGGTTTTCTTGATACTGTCCATCTTTGCTCCGTCCTTTTTTCTGTGGGTTGGAGCCACCATTTCCTGGATTTTGTATTGAGGGGTTCCCAGGCCCAAATTGTTGCATCTTTTGTTTGAGCTTCTGCTCGATTTTGACGGCATATCGGTAGGTCGTGCCCAAGGATGAGATGTCCAGAAATTATATTTCAGTCTAGATTTATCTATGCAGAGCACCACGATACTTGAGCACCATATGTCACTCTGAATATTTGATACCCAGCTTAGTGTGCAAGGTATGGAAGATATTTGTGAAATCTGGCACTGCTTGGTCTCTTTCTTTCCGTAGTGTGGTCCATTTGGTATACAAGTCGTCATAACTTCTGATAGGGTAGTATTGTTCCTTAATAGAATCCCTGAAGGATTCCCAGGTGGTCGTGACTGTAAATAATGAGGGTTCCTCTGTTTCCTTTTACTCAAAGAAAGTTTCCCACCAATCTTTGACATGGGGAACGGCTTTGAGGAGCGCAAAAGTAATATTTTCTCTATTCGAAAAGTTATGGATAGAAAAATACCCTTCTAGTAGATTCAACCACTTGTCTACATCATATGTGTCTATCTGACCTTCAAATATAGTAATATCGAAGTTTATTTTTACCTTGAAGGGGGCGACACCTCCGCTCGAAGAAGATGTGTCGCATGTTGGTAGTCGCCGAAGGATTTGCGCGAAACTATCCATCATCTCGTTCCTTTGTTGTGTGAGGGCTTCCTCAATCAACAATTTGAAATGATCTCATGTCCCATCATATTTATTTTCTCTTTCCATGAGAGGTCGCTTGGGCATGCGAGATATTTTTTCCTCAAGAGAAACAAGCTCGAGACCCAACTATTTGTACTCTGACCTCATTGGGGACATGCATTAAGACGACAAGGAGCAAACCGCTCTGATACCACTGATCTGGATTTTATGGGAAGAAAAAAATGAATACAGATTATTAACAGTTTCTTAACACAAAATAAGAGAGATACAGTAAAATTGGTTTTCTACTCAATAAGGAAATAAGATGAAACTGTAAAATGTAGCGGAAACAAGCTTGTTCGAATGGTGGCGGCTTGTCTCTAAGAAGAGATGTGATGGTTGCACTCATTCTCAATATGATGATTACAATGAGGATCTGAAGGCCTTTTTACAATAAACAGGAATTCCAAAAACCCTAGACATCCAAAAACCTAACCCTAGGAGATGAAGCGCCAAAATTCATGTGGGCCCCGTTTGGGTAAGTTAGTACATCAACTTCCCAGGGTCGTAACTTTTGCGTACGATCTTCGTTTTAGTCGTATGATAGTCCATTGGAAAGGTATCGTCGAGGATATTCATTTTGGGGGATAAATGATGCCTTTGTCTATCATTGAGAAGATCAATCTTGAAAAACCTTCATTTAGGTCCTCAAAATAGCCCTGAAAGTTAAAACTGCTAAAAATAGTAAATTGCCAAAAAATTGTTTTGAGCCAGTTGGAAAAGGTGGGTGGCCATCGATAGCCACCTGGATCAGATGCGAAGATCACTTCCTTGAAGAATCCATCCGATGGTGTAGGGAATCAGGTGTGTTGTTGTCGGCAAGGCTAGTCGCTTGATGACCTTTGTTGAGATGAGGTTCTTTTGGCTACCACTATCAACAATGAAGTGCAGTGGAGTGCCTTTCACCCAGATATGTGAATGAAAGAGGCACTCTCCTTCCTCTATCTCATCAGGTTCACCGGGATGGATCTTGGTGGTAGCAACAGTGGCACTAGGTTCCATGTCAATGATCCATCTCCCATTCTCTAGTTCTGACTCATATTCAGAACCCACATCTTATTCAAAGGCTTTTACTTCAGCCACTAATGACTACTTTGAGTAGAAATCAGTATTGTCATGTCAGGGTATCTTATGTAAGTCACACCACTTATCGGTATATTTCTTCATCTTCCCATTGTCCTTCTTTGCTTGCGGCTTGGACTAGTTGTCATGAGGTTTCCCATCTTTACTTTGTCCTTTATTCTGTGGGTTAGGGATACCCTTTCCCTGCTTCTTCTGTGAGGGGTTCCCAGACCCAAATTGTCGTGTCTTTTGTTTAAGCTTCTGCTCGATTCTGACATCATGTCGAAGTCCAAAAACTCCATTTATGTCTGGATGTATCTATGCATACCATGATGGTACTTGAGCACCAGATGTTGCTCAGAATATTTGATACCCATCTTGGTTGGAAAGGTATGGAAGACATGGGTGAACTTTGGGACTATTTGGTCTCTTTCTTGTCGCAGTGTGGTCCATCTTGTATGCAAGTCATCATAGCTTCCAACATGGTAGTATTGTTCCTTAATAGCATC
This sequence comes from Picea engelmannii, assembly GCA_009831015.1. NCBI lineage: Eukaryota > Viridiplantae > Streptophyta > Pinopsida > Pinales > Pinaceae > Picea > Picea engelmannii. Next base: position 18,576 of record ML850918.1, read on the forward strand.
CCTGAAGGAATCCAAAGTGGGTGAAACTGCAAATAATGTGGAATTAGAAGAGGCAAAGAAAATAGAAGACATTCTGAAACAATAGTTATCAGAAAAGAAGGCAAGATCTGAAGCCCTGGAAGAATAAGTAGTGAAAACTAGGAAAGAGTTGGAGAAGTTTCAAGCCTTGTATCATCAGAATCTATCAAGTATCAAAGCCTCAGAAGGATTAGCCACCATTCTGAATCAGCGAAGGAATCCAAAGTTGAAAACAAGTTTGGGTTATGAAGAGGGATCAAGTAGTGGTTAGCCAAGCAACAAAGAACTCATCAAGTTTGTCAAATCTACAACCAATGACAACAACAAACCTGCAGAAACAAAGGAAGACAATCAGTCGCCCAGGAGGAGTAAATAAAAAGGTGCTAGGACTGAATCTGTAGAACAAAGAAATAATGCACTCCTTGCTCAAGGAAATCATCAGCATGGAAGAAATCGACCTACTCAAAGAAGACAACCATTTTCCAGGTACCAAGGATTTTTCTATGGATATTGTTTTTTCTGTTCTAACTTCGGTCACAAAGGTGTAAATTGTTCTTTAAAATTTAGATATGAGCAAGCAAGACATTCAAGGCATAGATATCTACCACAACAACGAATGAGACACCCAAGTAAAAAACCTCCACAGATTGAAAATCACTTGATGGTTGGGAAAAGGACATAGGTTAAGCATAACAAACGTTATGACTCTTTAATCAACGAACTAGAATGTTACATCTGTCATAAATATGGACATAAAGTTGTTGATTGTTGCTTAAAGAACTATGAATCAGATTTGAATTCCTCTGCTGAAAATGTCAAGGTTTGGACAAAGAAAGAAAGTGATAAGTGTGGATTAGTGTTGTCGGCTCAAAAACAAAAGAACCCCTGGAATATAGATAGTATATGTTTCAAGCACATCACTGGAGAAAAGGATAGGCTTCTACTTATAAGAAAAATCAAAACAGGAAATGTGATCCTTGAAAATGATGAACCATGCAAAAACAAGGATAAAGGGATGGTGAGTTTAAGTAATGGAAAATGATATTCTCAGGATGATCTTCCTATATATGGGATGAAACATAATTTTCTCAATGGAAGTCAAATGTGTGACAGAGGATGTAAAGCGGTGGTCCTTTCCAAAGACTGTAAGATAAAGTCTGTAAACTCAAGACAAGTGGTGGCTAAAAGCATAAGGACAAACTATAATGTTGATGTTGAATCCTCCCCTGCAAGTAAAGAAGAATATTCAGATACAATAAAAGAATGTTTAGTTAGAATTTATCCCATGGAAGAAGTAGAAGAAGAATCATGTCATAAGATGCAAGCAGAAGTTTTGAAGGTTGAGAAATCAAACACCCAAGGCAAGTTCTTGAACAACTCCATGACCCTAGATAAGCTGTTGGATAGTCAGAGATCACCAACTGACAAATCTGGTGTTGGATACAACAAAGAAAAAAATAGTACTCCTAAGAAACCTGATACAGAACCTTCATTTGTGAGAAAGAAAAGAAGGTATGAGAGTGGTTGTAGTGTTTTTTTATTGTGATCGAATATGGTCATAAAAGCCTTGGATTGTAGGGATCATGGAAGAAAAATGAAATTGCAGTAATAAAGATCGATGAGAATCATTGGGGAGATCCAAGGGTTATTTAAAAAATACAAGCTATAATTGTGCAGTGTTCAAGTAGGACAACGACATTCGCAGCAGCAACATTCTAATGTACAAAATCATATACATGACATTCTATAGAGATAACAAGAGCAAAGACCTTGTCAGGGAAAGCTAACCTTTTAGAAACAAAGGAGGAGAACAATCAGAAGCAGAGAGAGAACAGTGACAGGGGGATTCATCCAGTTATGATGAGAAAAGGTTGATGAAGGAGTCCCAGTAAGAGAGGTGAGCAATATTGAGTCTGCTACAGAGGACACAGTTGAAGATGAAGATGAATAGGTTCAAGAATCAGAAGGAGAAGACTCTGGCTTAGATACAAATACGTTGTAGGACTTAAATAAGACAGGTCATCTGTTTAGAGGGAGTTTGTATTGGTTGAATATCTGATACCTTCGACAAGTACTGCAACAACTCAAGGGGAGCGTGTTTTCTTTGACATTGATGTCAAAGGGGGAGAAAAGAGTCTGGGTTCTTTTGTTTCCATCAATGCCAAAGGGGGAGAAAAGAGTCTGGGTGCCTTTGTTGCCATCAATGCCAAAGGGGGATATTGTTGGAAAATGTTTTACACGCAGCATATTCTTGTCATTGATGGCAAGTACAACAACGACGATGGCTTAAGTACAGGAAGAATGTGCCAGGTGGGCACTAGAAGTATTTTGGGAAGATGCAGCAAAGCAAGCTCGATAAGATCAGAAGAGACAGAGGCAGGGTATATTTGTTAGTCAATTGATGGCAAGCTCAACCTGACGATGACGAACAAGAGAAAGTGGGAAGACTAGCAGCGCAACGATGATCTCATGGAAATATCAGAAGCGTAAACTCCAGGAGTCAAGGAAGCAACTCACGACAGAAAATCACGAAATGCGAAACCACGACTTAATCTCCATTTCGGAGTTTTGGATACCAGGAGTTGGAGGTGTCAAGGACACTCACGACAAGAATGATGAAATCCCGAAATGCGAAACCATGACTTAATCTCCATTTCGGAGTTTCAGATACCGGAAGTTGGAGGTGTCAAAGACTCCATTTCATAGTTTCACAGACTGGGAAATCAAAGATCAAAGGAACTTTAACCTTTGAAGTAGCGAACCCTGAAATCCTGAAAGGCGAAATATCAGAGCATGTCAAAGAATCCATTTCGGAGTTTCGCAAACCAGGAAATCAAATATCAAAGGAACTTTAACCTTTGAAGTAGCGAACCCCGAAATCCCAAAAGGCGAAAGATCAGAGAATGTCAAAGACTCCATTTCGGAGTTTCGCAGACCGGGAAATCAAATATCAAAGGAACTTTAACCTTTGAAGTAGCGAACCCTGAAATCCCGAAAGGCGAAAGATCAGAGAATGTCAAAGACTCCATTTCAGAGTTTCGCAAACCGGGAAATCAAATATCAAAGGAACTTTAACCTTTGAAGTAGAAAACCCCGAAATCCCGAAAGGTGAAAGATCAAAGCATGTCAAAGACTCCATTTCATAGTTTCACAGACCAGGAAATCAATGATCAAAGGAACTTTAACCTTTGAAGTAGCGAACCCAAAATTCCGAAACAGACACATCAACAAACCACGTCATCAAACCACGTCAGTTAAGGACACCTAGCACAATCAGGCAATGACAAGTGTCAAGCTGATTCAACATTTCAGGCACATGTAAGTCACGAATCAGAGTGACACGTGGCAGCTATTCGGCACGTGTCAATCCACGTGTGACATCAGTAGGTTTATGTCACATCAAAACTTTCTATTTTGAGGTTTTACATAGCAAGAAGAAACTCCACCAGCATGAAGTCTCGAACTCTGAAATGCCGAAAGGGACTATTGTGAGTCTCGAAAACCCAAAAGGAAAAACTCTGAAATCCCGTCAATCATCCATCTTAGTGGGCTATGTGAACCTTCCAATCACTTCCGAGATTTTGTGATCATGAATTTTATAATGTTGGAGCCAGGATGACTCGAAGGGAAAAATGTCGAAATCCCGTCAGCCGTTCGATTAAGAAAAGAAGGGATCGGAATATAAAGTTTTGTGGACCGTTGATCTGGCTCCAATTCGGGGTTCGTGACTTGGAGTGTCGAAACACTTCATCATAGAAATGTCGAAACGCTGAAATGCGAAACGTCGAAATACCTTCAGATCATTTTGGTGATCGCGACTTGGAGTGTCGAGACCCTTCATCATAGGAATGATGAAATGCGAAATCGTGAAAGAACTTTATGGATAAATTCTTGGTCACAACCATGGGCATGTGAAGGAAGGAGCTTGCAAGTTTCAAGGCCCCATTTCGTGATTGGGAATTGGAAGAGTCAGAGTAACTCGCAACAAATTTGAGAAACGCAAAATTGTGAAATGTAGTTTCAAATAAGGCTGTGGTCACAGCCAGTGGTCACATCTGTGGAAGATGGAGGAAGGAGCTAGTGCAACCAAGCTCCATTTCGGAGATCGTGACTTGGAGAGTCGAGATGCCTCATCCCCAAATCCATGAAACACAAGTCACAAAAGCACCTTCTGAACAGGCATGTGGTCACCGCCTGAGGCCACATGTGAAAGGAAAGGTGAAAGGTGCCAAAGTCACAAGGCTCAATAGGTTCACAGTGTAACTACTAGAAACGACTAATGGTTTCTGCCAGAGGACTCAAAGAGACTTCAAGGTGATCACCAGAGAAGATGAAGAGTCTTGAGGCATATTCCAGTGGAATGAAGACTGTTCATAGAGGCTATTGACAGATGTAAGACTATTGGAGCCTGGAACTGCAACAGAGGGAATGAGCTCGACTGTGACAGAGAAGACGAAGAGTCTCAACTACTGGAGAGGCTAAGGAATCTCGTCATAACACCCAGTGATGATGGACACATGGGTTTAACCACCAGAGAAGCTGAAGAGTTGCAATGATGATCAGGAAGAGCACTCAACATGGGGAGAGCATGCAGAAGCATTGTGAATAGAGGATGCAGAAGATGCACAGAGAGGATAAAAACGTAGAACAAAGAAGAGATTGGTAAGTTATTGAGAGTGATTCATGTGTGTAGAAGGAGGCAGAGTGTAGTAGCTGAAATGCACAGAAGAGGAATGGTGCATAGAAGGGACATGGCGCACAGAGCAAAAAAGGCAGAAGAACATAAAGCGTAAGGAAATTGTGCAGGAAGACACTAATGCAAGTAGAGCAGAGCAGTGTAGCAAAATAGTGATGAGACCGGTAAGCCATTGATAAATATTGTATCACTGTGATAAATTTACAGATAGAAAAATTTATATCTAAGGGTGGTTGGGAGGTGCTAGGGAGGATTGTTGTCCTCAGAGGTTCAAGTGGGTGCTTGAACACAGGGAGTTGTAGCTTCCATCTGGTTGCAACCAGAGAAACCAGGGTGGCAGGGTGGTGCAAGGGAAAACAAGTGTTCTCTATTATACAAGTTGGTGCCTGTGTGACTGGAAGTTGGTGCTTCCATCCAGTTGGTGCTGGAACACTTAGGGAGTTGTTGCTTCCTTCTAGTGGGTGCTAGAGAAACCAGGGAGTTGGTGCTTCCTTCTAGTGGATGCTAGAGAAACTAGGGAGTTGGTTCTTCCTTCTAGTGGGTGCTAGAGAAACCAGGGAGTTGGTGATTCCTTCTAGTGGGTGCTAAAGAAACCAGGGAGTTGGTGCTTCCTTATAGTGGGTGCTAGAGAAACCAGGGAGTTGGTGCTTCCTTCTAGTAGGTTCTACAAAAAACAGAGAGTTGGTTCTCTCAGCAAGTTGCATCTTGCAAAACAGAGGTTGTAGCCTCACAATGAGTTGGAGCTCATATGTATGATAATGTACAGAATGTAAAGATTACTTATCATACCAAGAAGAGGAGGTTTTTACCCTTTATGGGTTTCCTCAGGAAATATCTGTCTCTGTATATTTCATATGTGTGACTGATGTCGAATGTTCTATTGCTTACCTCCCTGCATTATTTTGATTGTCATTGAGTGCTCTGTAAAGGTTTTAAAATAAGCATAATTGTTTNCACCTCACTAGTTTGGCATAAATCAGGATATCTTCGATGGTTTGCAACAATGGTATTTTGACACAAAGGTTTCTCAGTACTCCAAGAAAGTCAAACTTAGGTTGAAGGGTGATTCTAGGCATTGTTAATCTCTCCAAGTATGGGGCGGTTTTATCAAGAATAACATTTTGAGTTATGGATTTTGTATTGAGAGTTCCAGCAGCCGTACAGATAAATTTATGAATTTCATCTTGTTTATCAGGAGTTTCAGCATGTTTATCGGGAGTTTCATCTTGTTTATCGAGAGTTTCAACATGTTTATCGGGAGTTTTGGCATGTTTATCGGGAGTTTCAACTTGTTTATCAGGAGTTTCAGCATGTTTATCGGGAGTTTCAACATAGGTTGGTCATGTGTATTATTCCTTAGATTGCTCACAAGTTGGGGTTGTTATCCTCGGTGAGTCTATTTCTACATGTTTTATGATCACAGGTGATATTTCTTAATTTATTATTCTCCTTGATCTTAATTGTGCACCGTTGCATTCGATACGGGAGATGCAATATGTGGGGGAAATTGATGTTTTGATCTGTGCATTGCCTTTTTATTTAGGTTTGGTTTAGGTTGGACAGGAAGTTGGGGGCGTAGTGGAGGTTTTCTCAGTAGTACGCTAGGTGGGAGTGGTAGTGGATGTTTTTGTATTGGCATTTAATTTTGAATGGGAAATTGTCCTTCTTGAAAGGGAGGACCTCTCCATCCTTGAGACCATGGGACAATTTGATTTGAATACTATATCCAGGGTGTGGTATATTGTATCTAGGGTGTGTTAGGAACTTTCCATGTGGCTTAGGGGTATTGAATCTGTTGTGGAATTTGTGGATTATAAATATGATTCCAATTATTGAAAGACAAGGATTGGTCTTGACTCATATCTGGTAAGCGCGTCTACCATGGATTTTTGTAAATAAAATATGCCTACTTCATTTCTTCACTTGATCCCTGAAATAATACTTTCAATCCTGGAAATGATGGGAAGAGTTTTGTTGCATTATCTAGTTTGAAAATGCCACAAACCTCCATGTTGTCAAGTGGAAATTCTTTGTGAGGATGCTTGTCTCTACATTTGGCACGGAATACCACCAGTGCCTTTTCTGCTTCATCCTACTTCCATTTTACCTACAATACATCCAATTGTGTATTTAAAGAGCTAAGGATGTTGGTTTTAAATTTTTCAAACAAATTACTGATTTTTTCCCGTGTTAGTCCTCCATTGGCTAATTTTTATATTCTAGCAGAGGCATCTCGTGCTTGAGTTATGTTCCTTAATGATCCTCTTCAACTTCTCAAGAACAGAGACACAATATCATCAAAAGGTTCCTTTGATATATTTCCTTTCCCAATTAAATTCAACATGTCCAAAAAATCATCTCTCATCCCCCAAATTGGGATTTTTTTCAAGATGTCTTTATCCATATCATTGTGTTTATATCTCTGCAAATTGTATCGGAGTTGTTCAACATAATCCTCCAAACTCTCTTCCTCCTTATGGGACATTTTGAAGAGTTCCTCTCTCTAGTATATTGTTCTGCAATAGTATTGATATTTTTCTAGAAATATGTGTTTCATATTATCCCAGGAAGTGATTGATTCAACACTGAGGCCCATAAACCATCTCAACATGGTCCCTTCAAAGTGGATGGGAACAGTTTCAGCTTCTTAGCTTCTAAAGTACAGTCATAAATTCGGCATGGGACATTGAATTCAAACATAAAGGTGTTTAGGTCCTCACTTGCTAGGCCATGAAATTTTGGGAGTACGGATAGGGGAATGTTTTTCATTGGTTCCTTCCCTGGAATATTCCCAATGGGAAATATAAAAGTAGAGATTGTATCATTTTCATTTACATTCTCCATGCGTTTCTTCCACAAGATGTGGATCCTCTACAAATATGTCCTAGGAATATCCTCTGGTTGTGGGGAATTTTATAGTAGTTGCTTAGGATGCCCTGCAGCACTCCCTCAATATGGGAGAGGGTTGTCAATGGGAGTGTCAATGGGATGATCGACCTCCAGCCTTGAGTCTATATTTTCTTGATTTTTCTCATCGATATCTTCCAGGTCTTCTGTCAGATATTTATATTTCGCTTCTGTTGCTGCTATAGATGATCCAACATGAATTGAAGATTGGGAATCAACTCTTTTCCTTGGCCTAGTATTTTGACATTTTTCTCCTAAAACCGATGATTCTTCCTTGAATATTATTTATTTAATAAATGTCACCCATCCTTGGTCTTGATTTATCTTTCCACCATGGCCCCTTCTACCTGTGGTTTTAGCACCACATTCTTCTCCTTCTTATTCATACACTCAACATGTCCTTAAACTTATCAAGATAATGTCAGTTATGCTCTTGCACCTTTAATAACCTTCCCCAGCAATGGCGCCAAAAATTTTGGTGTATTTAATCATAATATTAAAACATCCAATACATCAATTGTCAACCTGGGGTAATTATTTTATTGCAAGTTTATCATGCATTGTATATGCAAGCAACAATCCTTATCTAACACTATCCTAAAACTTGAAGAACAAAATATCACTAATCAAACTTGCATGGGAATGAAGACAAACCACTATTAACTAAATTAAGTCCTTACTTATATCAAATTATAGGCATAATGTTGTGAATTGAATCAAACCACCCTTTCTAAAAAAGGAATTAATACTTAAAAGGAACAATCCACACTTTTACTGAAACCGAAATAAGTTCACTTATAGCAGAAGCAATTATTTTACCTTGCTAGTGTAAAATGAAGTATTGCATCTTAATCTCAATTGAATAAAAAAACTATGTTGTTAATTAATTAAAACCTTACACACTGACTGTAATTAAAATCAATCCTCACTGCATGTATGAAATCAATCCTCTCTTGTATTGGATTAAAAAAACACACTTGTTGGAAATGCAATCAGTCCTTTCTTGCATTGGAATAAGAAACACACTTGTTGGAAATGAAGTCAATCCTATCTTGCATTGGAATAAGAAACACGTTGCTTAAAATAGATCACATTGTGACAGTAATGCTAGAGAAAAAAATTGAAACCAAATTACATTCGAGTTACAACACTTTGAATCTGCACTGAAACACTCAAAATCAATCTTAATGAAAACAACAAAAAAGACAATCCTTACGAGAGAAAAAAAGTAAATCTATCTACTAATACAGTGGTAGAAACCCTGCTAAAGAGGAGTTCCATTCCTCCTCGGCAAGGGCTAAAAATGATACAAGAACTACAACTTAATTGCACACAAAATTGAACCACAAACTTTCCATATCTTTATTACTTAAAAATCAGGAGGTGCATATACAAATGTTATTCTTCATCAGCCAAGTCAATTGTTTTTTTTCCCAAAACCCACACAAACTCAGGAGAAAATATTATCTGGCTCTTAAAACTCCCTCATCTACCTAATCTTGGAATATTAACAATTACAAACAGCCTTTAGAGTCTTTCAATTCTCAAGTTGTTCAATGTTGTGTTAATTAAGAAGATACAATATTTCTTGTAACGATTACAACTACATGATTACTTGATTACATATTTTGACCATTGAATTGTCCTATTAATCAGGTTGGCAACTCAAACTTATGACATATAATAATTGTGGCTCAAGAATAGCCACATCACCAAAGGGAACCAGTCATTTCCATGAGGTTTTGTGAGTCATTGACCTATTCAACTTCAACACGATGATCTCTAAATAGTGTATGCACTATTAAGAGTAGTGGCATATCAAAGTAAAATTAGGGAGTAACAACATTAGAGTAACAACATATTGAAGTAGGAGCACCTAAGAGTAGCAGCACCTATGAAGTAACACTATATCGGAGTAGAAGCACCTGTATCAGTAGGTTCTTCTACATGGATTATTAACACTTTATTAGCAATCACCCAAAATAGACATTATCCTACCCATGATGCCAGCAAAAATTAAAGAATCAAGGCATCAAGTGGACTTAGCATACCGGGATCAAAAGGGTAATATTATGGACTATAATGGCTATGAAAGAGCATGAATAATAAAGGAAGGATAGAAAGTAGTAACAAATTGGTGGCAAAAAGAGTGTCAATTCCTAAACTCAACAATTGTTTCGAAGGAAAAAACCTATGCGCTCACACTTATTTCCACCAATGATCAGTTGCCACAAAATCACTCTGAATCACAATCATTCATATCACAAATTATTTTAATATCTTTCATTGAACATTTTAATGTAATATTGGTCGCTCAAAGGTTTTGTACCTATGAGTCACCCTCGTACATGGTTGCATCATCACGCCCCTTGACCATTCATACCTCACCACATCAGCCTTCGTACTTTCATCTAACATTTTAGTTGACACATCATGGTAAGGCTCCACATGTCCTGACACATCACCATTCAAAAACCGATATTGTGCGCTAATGGAAAAGGTGGTTATTATATAATTTTTGATCGAAATCGAAAACAAAATTTAGAAGAAATCTAGATCGAAAGAGTCGATGGACTCAAATCATCAATCCTCGATTACATAAGACACTACGCATCAAAACGACCATTTTTTATACTTGTCAATGAACTAAAGAACATATCTTCGCATCCTCATATGACATAAGGATTTAATTTCAAGTGTGGCACGTAAATGGGTGCATTTAAACTTGAAGATTGGTGTAATCTCATTGCACTCTGGTTTTTATCATTAGATTTGACTACTAGAGAACTAGAATATATGTGAATAAATGATTTCATTAGGTATATTTGTTATCAAGTGTGTAAAGAAGAGATTATGCAGTGAAAACATTATGCGTTGAAGAACTATGTTGTGGCTATATCTTTGTTGAATTAGGATGTCTTTTGTTTCAGAACTGGTAAGCCTCAATGTTAATTTCTTTAATTGTTATCGGGTATGCATTGAACGTGAGTAATTGTTGTGTCTCCTACGAAATGAAAATGAATTATGGTCAGATAACTATTCTTTTGTAGTAAAATACCATCTCAAAGGAGTGTCCTTCAGTAGTTTCTGAATATGACCAAAGGGAGATGCACCTAGCTCGGTGAAGCATCAAACCCTGCGCCCACTGAAGGACTATAATTTGAGTTCCATTGAAGAGGGTCTTCATCCAGCCACCATTGTACAAGGATATTGAGACAAGCACTAGAACCAACATATCTCTTCCCTCTTGGAATGAATTGTTTAATAAATTCAAGAATTCATACTACCCAGAGTTCACACCTAACAGCGACCCAGATATTAGAGCCATAAACGACCAAGTTTTCCCCAACTTACATCATTCTCTACTACACATGGTAGATTCTAGGTCCCCTATTATACCCTACATAGAAGATTTGGAATGGATAATAAGTCACACTGACCCTGTAAAATGTTCTATCAGTGATCAATAACAACAGTGCATGGGAATTTTCCTACTGACGAAAATTAGCAAATATTACAAGATTCGGGAGCCAAAATTCAAATTAAATAACAAATTTGTGGTAGATTTTCATGTGAATCATGATCTGATCAATTTGGTTGTGTCTTGGTGGAAGGAGGATAAGAATTTCATCAATCAAACCTTGGGATGGTATGGTGTGAGAAATTTGAGAGAACCCTACATGTATTTAATGGTCCTACTCTATAGATTGTATGGTGAGAAGGAATTTTCTAGGTTCATTGAGGCCTAGATGTTAATTGCATACACCATGGAAATGTTAGGAGGTGTGTTCAACTAGCGTGCCATCATAGCGAAGCAACTTATCACAAGAATAGATCAAGCGCGGAATCTTGAACCAAGGGAAGCACCTTCATTCTACATAGTTTCTTACCTTTTAGATGTGTTATGTGAAAGGAATGGATTTTAAGAAATGAATTTGAGTTGGAATGTGTCTGAATTGATCGTACATGTGTACTTTAGTATCTTATGGGAGAACAAATATATGAAGTCATATCCTATTATCTATGATTTATTCTTAGACAAACTATATTTCATTATTTTTGTCAAGAATGTCCAAGGCTTTACAAACAAGCCAACAAGATCATCTCACTTATTGGAAATTGGTATATTGAATATAAATGCACTTACTTTAGGATTTTTGGAGCCACGGTGGCCCCAAATTTATTACTATCCTATGTACCCAAAAAATTGGTCCTAGGAGAAATATGTTATTAAACTATTCTGCAAGGGTTCAACACCTCCTTGGTCAAAGATAAAAAAGAGGGCATTTATCCTGTATGGATTCCAATTAGGTTATTACTTTGTTAAAGATACCACACAAGCAAGATAGTAGGGTTTAATTCATTTGGAATACAAGTTTTGGATTGGAATATACCGCAAGCATGATCCCAAAGGGTTAGTGTTGAATCATTCTGAGAAAGTAGTGGTGTATTAGCCTTATGCTCGTGACAAGATTGATGATGAGATTTTTATAGAGAATTTCCACATTTGGGATGAATTCATTGAAAGAAAAACTTAGCCAAAACTTATTTTTTTTAAAACCTTGTCCATGGATGAGAAAGTAGAGATCATTAATCAAACCACCGAAGCTTCTCTCCAAGGACTGGTAGTTGAGAGAGAGAAAGAAAATCCTAGAAGAGTGGAGGGAGTCAGATTGAAAATAGAGGTCGAATCGGCATACCATGAGGCAGAGAAAAATAGGATAGCATAAGAGATAAAAAAAAAATTATGAGGAAGAACTAAGAAAGATTGAAGCAGAACACATCATTCAAGGGGAATTAATACAAGGAGATGTCAACACATAACCAGGACAAAATAAAAGGGAGATTCAAGGAGACCAACTAGGTTCAGTGATATAAACCGATGTGTTTAAGGATGTTCCTGCCACAGGGATTCCTTCTCATAACATTGTGGACCTTACTAAGGATGATTATGATGATGATATGGAGACAATGAAGGTCATAATCCTAGATGATTCTAATCTAGATCGGGGGAGCTCACTTTTAGTTGATCCACAACCAGAGGGAACACCCTTAGATACCAATGATGTGGAAAATGTTCCAGTGCTGAGTGTAGAGGTTCCACAGCCACTCAAAGAAGAAAAATCACAATAAAGTGATGCAGGAAAGGAGAGTGAGGAACAAAGTACAGATGACGCAACACCTAACAAGGAAAAAAATGAAATAGAAAGAGAGTGTAGGTAACATCAGAAAAAGACTATAGATGAGAGTACGAAAGTGAAAGGAAAAACCATTGCTCCAACAAATGAGTAAATAAGTGTCGATCCATCCACTACCTCTTTTCCCAAGGATGGAGAACAA
>ML850919.1:9924-34141 GCA_009831015.1 Picea engelmannii
CCGTATACATAGTCTTTAATTTAAACAATATAATTTATTAACCCTATTAAATTTATTACCCTGTTCATTCAATGTGATAGGTAATTAATTGAATTAATTAATTAATCAAAATTATAACAATTAATTAACTAATAAATATTTAATTAATATTATTATGCCAATATTTGTTTAGTTAAAACCATGTTAAGACAATTAATCACCTAATTATTTGTGCTTAATAATCCCTAAGCATATTTTCAACTAGGGTTGTTACATAAATTAACGCATCATGTTTGAATAGAGGGTATAAACATTGGATATCACTTTGTTATATATCCTTGAATGATTGTGGGAATTTCATTATGAAATTTGGACTCACGAGAAGATATAGTAGGACTAGGAACCTACTAGACATAAGTTTTGTGTTGACCCATGTTCCCATCCATCGATCTTGATAAGGACAAGATATTGATATGATTCAAAAGAGTTTGAAAGTCCAAGTCATAGGGACTATGAGGGGATATATATATATATATATATATATATATATATATATAAGAGTAGTTTAACTTAGTGGAATGTATAGGGCTATACAGCTTGAACCGTAGACCTTCTCAGTAGAATAGATCAAAGTTATTATTATCAAAATAATTTGAACTGTTCCAAAAACCCAACATGCATTTTATCGCATTGGTCTCTTTCATTAAAGGATATTGTTTTCTAATGAACTAGTTAATTCATTTCATCTCCTAACCACATGAATATAAGTAATAAATGAAAAATGACACTCAAGGAGTCTCACCTACAAAATATTCCTTCGAAGAGTAGGATCATGAACATAAATCAATCTTTTCCAAATAGTCCCTACAATTCAATGGTACTTCTTATATCGTGGAGCACGTGGATCATTGTGAAACTCACTAGTATACACAAGGAATTTCTATTTAGTAGTGGGTGCATAAATGTGTGCCCACCTTAGAGTCATTGTTGAAGAATTGTCTTATAGAAGAAAAATGTAATGATAGATGACCTACTGACCATAACCACAATTTAAGTTCTATGACACCTTTCAACTTTGTGAGGAAGATATGTTGATTAGTGGGGATATAAAACACATTCAATGACTACCACTAATGGGACTACCATAATGTTTGACCATATATTCTGTAGAGGATGATGTCACAAAAGAAATTCATTCTCCGTGGATTGAATAAATAGAGGTGCGCCATGTAGTCACATAAGCCAAGAATAAAAACTATCTAGTTCACTATCATGGGATATTGAAGACAAATAATTGATTTCGGTATGGAGGATGTGTCTAAGTTGGCTATTATTGGTGACTATTTGTATGAAAACATCATTACAGAAATTTTATATTTTATTTGAGAGTACACTGACTTATTCCCATGTAGCATCTTTGAGATGAAAAGAGTGAGAGGAGAACATTGGGAGATGAATATAGAATTGAAGCCTGACACCAGATCTACCAAGAAGTGACTTTATAGAATGCATTAACATTATAATGAATATTCTAAACAATATATATGTGATATTCTAACTATTGGTTAGATATTTTCAGTGGAACAATAATATTCCATTAGTCTAATAGTCATCTAGGGTATGAAAAAGGTGGAATAAATTTTTCTGTGGAATGTTTTAGATTGATTCAAGCCTACATACATGATCCATTTCATACACGTTTTAGTCACGAGATTACCAATAAAGTGGAAAGGAATAAACCTTACACCTTCATAGTAGGATTATTTGGCTATCATAAAATATGTATCATCAAGGAGGATAAGATGAACACCATTTTTTCTATGGAATGGTGATTGTATGCATTCAATAGCATGCCCTTTGGCCCAAGTAATGCATCAATTATGTTCTTTAGAATCATGTTTGTTATGTTCAATGAGTATATCCATACTTTCCTTGAGCTATATTTTAAATTATTGGCAATGTATATATAGCTAAAGGGTCACATGGCTAAACTAATGTTGGTGATGGAAAGACGTTGATTGATCTAGTTGTACTTAAATATTAATAATTTCATTTTTTTCACCCCATTCAACATCCTCTTGGATCATATTATCTACAAGGAAGAATGTTTAGTAAAACTAATGAAAATCATAGTAATTTTAGAATATGTATGCACTAGAGAATGTCCCTGTGTTATGGTCATGTGGGGTATTACCATATATTTATCATGGGGCATTCTCAAGTAATAATATAGAAGGAGGAACTACTATCAAAAGGTGTCCCATTTGTATGGATTGTAGAATGTGAAAAGGGTTTTTCCAAGTTAAAATGGTGGATGGTTATGGCTCCAATTCTTATTTTTCCTAATTGGTCAAACATTTTCCATGTCCATGTGGATTCCACTACCATTTCATTGGGAACATGTTGGCATATCTAGGGGAACACGTGATACACCACCTAAGGTAATTTTCTAGAAAAAAATTGTAATTACACAACCATGAAAGGCAAAGTCCTAGTGATGGCATATATACTACAAAATTTCAAGAATTATCTTTTGGACCAGTGCTTCAAGTTGTCCATCGATAATTTCGTGGTTAAGTATTTGGTTAACAATACAATGTTGGAAGGTTAATTCTATCGATGTTTGCTACTATTTTAGGAGTTTGATTTTGAGGTGGTGGTTAAACTAGGTAAATAAAATTTGAGACCTAATCAGCTCTCAAAAATCCACAATTGGAACAATGTTGGGATAGATCATAAAGTTTTGAATGTAGATATCTTTTGCATGGAAGTAGTTCTTAAATTCTTCACTAATATTTCCAACTTCAAATATAAATCTACATGCACTAGAAGAATATAATGATAGTAGAGATTGATAGCTCGTAATTAAGGATACAAATTATTATTTAATCATACGGTACTTGCACACATTAGCAAAGGATGGGATTCTTGACTACTATGTGTTGGATCATGAATGATAGGTGGTGCTTTAGGAATCCCATGATGGACATAAAGACATACATTATAGTTAGAAGACACAACTATCACAACATACATTACAATGAGACATGTTGGATGAAAGTATCATTCAATTCAAGGCTAGAGTGCACTCTCCACTCCGTTATTCATACTATTATCTTCATCCACTCCTATCAGTACATATTCTCCCTTTATATTCTATCATTTGTTTAATTAGGGTTCATATATGTGTGTGTGTGTGGTTAATATTTTGTACTAAAAAAATGTTGTATTTGTATTGGTCAATGTAAGAATAAAAAAAAAGGTTTTTCCCACAGTCTATGGTTCATACTTTGTTAAACAAATTGATGCTTGTCTACCAAAAATGAAATTCTATCCTTTCATGAGGATTTTGATCTTTTAATAGTATAAATCCTACTTTAAAAAACACGTCAAAACCCTTAACTTATCATTGTCCTTTTGCCAGATCCATTAGCCCATACAACTTGATAAGAGTTGTCCACGAGATGCATTTCCATCACCAAGGCCTTCATGAATCATAAAAGACAAATTGTTTATATGAGTAAATAATATATATAAGCACATAAACATGCATTTAGTTATGTAAAATACTCTAGAAAAAACTTAATTGGTCGCATACCTTAATGGGATTCTCTTTGTTTCAATAATAGGTTATTCTCTATTAAACAAGGCCAACCACATGAAGGTGGAAGCTCATATGTCCCCTCCCCCCCCCCGCCTCACGTCGCTCTCAATTCCCCATACCCAACAAATGATTTTGTTTATATAGAAAACATATAAACATTCATGCATAACTAGGATAGTCATCAAAACATATGAACATATAAACATTGAAGCATATGAACATATAAACATTGATAAACATCAAAATACAGGTCATGAATTTATACATCTATTTTTTCTTTGATTTATGTTTTTTTACATTCATAAAATTGACAATTGGGGTATCATAATCATCTAAGGACATTGTATTTTGTGTGCCCTGTCCTTCTATTGTCTGTGTTTCCATGTTCTTATGTAGCATACTTTTGGTACGTTGCTGAGACAGGCGTCGAGGCATCTATGCAGAGTTGTGAACTACAACAACGAAAATTATCATATCGATATGTTGAAATATAATTGAAATAACTAATTCATTATTTTGATTAACATTACACTATTTCTCTTTACATGTCTGTGTAGTTGTGATATTTAGTGCATTAATTTCTTTTCCACTTGGTTCCTCTCATAGTTAGCCCTCCTGAGCTACATGCTCTTCAATTTTGAGAAGATAATATATAAGTATAAGTCAGGAAATAAATATCTACAATCACAGTAAATATTTCTAATTCTGAAGCATACATACCAGAATGGGTACTATGCTCCCCACTATCATTGGACATGTGCACCATTGTATGACGTGGTGTCTTCTTAATACCACTAGATTCACTGTAGCGATAGCACCGTTGCTTGAAAACAAATATAAATACTTAGTTAAGGGTTATATAATAAAATATGAATATACTTTACAACCATGCTATTGTGGTTTCCTTATTCATTTTATTTACCTCTGTGGTTGAGGAGATAGGAGTCTGGTACAAGATTTTTCTATATTCAGTCAAACTTTTAAAACTGTACTTGTAACCAAGCTTTAGGTCCTCTTTGGTGGCAGCAGTGTCGAACATATTTAACTGCAATGCATATCACCATTAAAAATACCAATAATAAAAGCATATATTTGTTCGCTACTATTAAATAAATATTAACCACAGTTAATCATCTAAATCTTATGATTCAAGCTTTTAGTTTTCCATAGCCACACTGGCCTAGTTTTTGTTTCTCATGTTTTTCCACTCTGGCCTTGGTTTCTTTGGAGGTGTCTGGTATCCTACATATGGAATTTTTGAAAAAAATTAGATATCGGAATTGTTACTTAAAACAGGAAATAAAAACATAAATGATCATATTTCACTGATAATATGACATGTGTTGTACCTTGCTTGACCATCTCGTTGATGTCTTCCTAGTTTTTTAAACAAGTTCTCATTTGCATCCTCTATCAGGGCCTTCCACTCTTTCTCTCGAACCATGGGACGATGCTCATGCTTGAGGTCTAATTGCAATTTCTCCCTATACTGGGCCATGGTATATTTTAAATTCTCACCGGCTAACTTTGTAACCACTTTCTTGTTGAAAGTGTTGGTGAACAAGTTTACCGTGTGGTCTATTAAATCATCTTTCTTTTTTCTATCTTGGCCATTCCACCGTGTGCGAATGGTGGGGCCAAACAACTCTAATGCTTTGTCATTTAAGTTTCTATAGAAAACATTGTTTCCTGCGGAAACATGTTATCCATTAATTTATAATAATCTCAACAAATGTCCATTTCAATTTCATGAAAAAAATGAATCAATTAATTAAAAATTACTTGCAATCTTTTGAATCTTGATCGGAACACATGCATCATCCACCATAAAGGTGACATATAATGATCTGGTGATTTTAATTCATTCTTCTCCATGTAGAATAGTTTCCTCTCCATCTACAGTACGTTCCTCTCCAGATTCATGTGGATTCCCAGGCTCCGACTCATCATGCTCTGTCATTTCATGCCGGTCAAAATCATTGTGCTCATCAATGGATTCGAGGAGAACCTTAGGAGGCTCAAAAAACCTCACTTGAACTTTACTATGTCGACATTGTTTTTGCATTGGACCATCACTGCTACCTATAGCGGTTGCAGGATCGGTAGGTTATCGGCGCATGGGGTTTAAAAACTCCTACAAACATAAAACTTTAGTTTATCAGATCATATAGAAAATATAAAATGAAAAAAAAGGATATGAAATTTTCATAGGTGATAAAAATATGTGAAGATGCCACTTACCCCAAAATTAGTTATTGTATTTTGTAGCTCTACAATTCTTTCCCTTTCCTCCTGTGTCAGGGGTATTTTTCTAAGAAAACCTAGATATTCTATGTTATCCTTCTTCAAGGCCTTCATTATAGTTGTGATTGGGCATAAAATATTCCATACTCATCAATATCCTCAGTGGGAGCCTTCCCATGTTGACCATTCCACAATACATTGATGAATAAAATTAATGAGATGAACTTGAACATTTGAGAAATTTGGTTATTGTAGTCATAATTTATTACTATATTTAACATTTACCTGCTGAGGCACATCAGGTGTCTTTCCATGGTCACCCTGGATAGATGTAGCAGGTGATTTTCGGACATGGTCACCCTGGATAGAAGTTGACACAATAAATAAATAAATAATGAAATTTAAGAAATTTAGTTGTTGTAGTCATAAGTTGTTAGCGTATTTAACATTTATATGTTGAGGCACAACATGTGCCTTTCCATGGTCACCCTGGACAGATGTAGTGGGTGATTTTTTTCCACGGTCACACTGGACAGATGTTGACACAATAAATCAATCAACAAAAGTTATGAAACTCATCTGTAACATTAAAAAAATGAAATATTGCAGTAATATCAGAAAAAAAATAATGAAATTTCATAAATTTAGTTGTTTTAGTCATAACTTGTTATTGTATTTAACATTTACATGTTGAGGCATAGCGGGTGCCTTTCCACGGTCACCCTGGAAAAATGAAGCGAGTGATTTTCTGCCACGGTCACCCTGGACAGAAGTTGACATAATAAATCAATCAACAAAAGTTATGAAATTCACCTGTAACATTAAAAAAATGAAATATTGGAGTAATATCAGAAAAAAAAAATGAAATTTATGAAATTTAGTTGTTGTAGTCATAAGTTGTTACTTTATTTAACATTTACCTACTGAGGCATAGTGGGCGCCTTTCCATGGTCACCCTAGAAAGATTAGCCTGTGATATCTCACGGTCACCCTGGATTGATGTTGACACAATAAATTAATCAACAAGAGTTATGAAAGTAATTGTAACATTAAAAAAATGAAATATTGCAGTAATATCATAAAAACAATAATGAAAAAAGAAATATATGTAGTAAAAAATTGAAATATTGCAGCGATAAATTGTAACAATGATTGATCAAAGGTTTATTTGAATGGTATGTAAGATATTTACCCCCATTACCGCACCCCCTCCATCTTTTCGATTTAAGTTGTAATCAATCAACAAATCTTCACCTGCAACTATTGTTTTTGTTGCACATACAAATATACGATTTCCTTCGCGTCCCTCAAATATGCAATTCAGTTTCTTAGTTGTTTCCACTGGTCATGTACTATTTATAAATCCTGCAATGTTTTCAATAGATTTTGGCCTTCCATCAATATACATAGTTTCCCCTTTATTTTGATTGTTATCTACTAGTTCTATATAATTTGCGGAAACTCTGTATCTCCGCATACTTTGCATATATCGGACCAACATCAACCAATGACTTTATTTGTATAATGGTCTGACATACTCCATAAATTCAGTTAGAGTTCCATAACCAACCTTTATGTCATCCATGGAAAGTAACCCCAATCCATGTAAGGACGAAGGAGCAATGCGATACATCCTCCCACTGATGAAGAAATCTATGTCCACTTCAGGCAACGCCTTAGGTTCCCATCATTGTACTCAATGTTTATACCTCAAGGGAAAATCAATGTCACCTATGCTCTCAGCATCATAATTACATGACCCTCCGTTGCAATAAAAAATTGCATGCGTATACGGAATTTTTTCCTTACCTTTTCAGATCTAGTTGATCTAGAACTAGTAGATCTAGTACAACACATCTCACTTTCAACCTCTCTTAGTATATCTTGATCATCACTTAAGGAAGATAGATACGAGAGATACCTATTTGGTGGTACCTACACTTGTTAAAACAATAAGATAAGTTATGGTGCAAATATATGTTTGTGGTACCATCATAGTTGCATATAGTTGCATTGTTGCATAAAGTTGCATATAGTTGCATAAGTTGCATATAGTTGCATAAGTTGCATTGTCGCATAAAGTTGCATATAGTTGCATATGAAATTGTTGCAATATAGTTGCATATAGTTTCATAAGTTGCATTGTTCCATACAGTTTCATAGCTGCATATATTTGGATAAGTTTCATATTTGAATATAGTTGCATAAGTTGCATTTTTTCATATAGTTGCATATAGTTGCATACGAAATTGTCATATAGTTGCATAAGTTCCGTAAAATTGCATAAGTTGCAAAAGTTGCATGCTACATAGTTGCATATAGTTGCATAGTTTCATATAGTTGCATATTTGCATATAGTTGCATACAAAATTGTTGCAATATAGTTGCATACAGCTGCAAATAGTTGTGATGCAGGAGCATCGCCAACACATCAAGCGAGCCAGCGTGGAGCAGAAGACAACTGGAAGAACCAGCGCGAATTTTGAAATTACTTTGGGATTGTTGCGCAAGTCTTCAGGGAAGCCATTTATGAAGGCGCACTTTGTATATTGTAATGGACCTTTAGCGGATAGCTCTCATCCTTAGGTAGATAGACGACATTTATTTTAGTTAATGATGGTATATAGGATTTTAAGTCTAAGATTTGATAGTTTAGAGTTCGAGAGGGAAAACGGATATAGACACCCTCATTGTGCATTGTAATATTATCAACCCAGGAGAAGAGGAGAGCAAGCAAAGAATATTGTATGAAGAACACCCATGTATAGGCATTTGAATTAATAGAATGAAGCTTTGATTCAAGCTCATGTTTGTGTTGTTTTCTCTGTGTATTGATGTTATGCTCAGGAATGTTTGTTTCTTGTTATGTATTTGCTTTGTATATGCTCGGCATGTGATTTCATGTTTCAAACTGAAGTCTGAAAGGGAGAGAGAATGAGGTTCAATTGTTTCTCTATCTGAGCCAGGAGATTCCTGCAAGGTGTGCAGTCGAAATTCATCCGCAAGGAGTGCGTTGATGGAGGCTCAGTAGTTTAACTTTTGTTCTCATTCACCCAGAAGTGGACGTGGGTTGTTGAAGCCGTGCAAGGAGTGCGTAGGCTGAAGAAGAAGTCTTAGTTGTGAACCTGAGCAAAGGAAATCAAAGACTCTTGCTGCAGGAGTGAGCAGAGTTGAAGGGGTTCAACACCTGGGAGTTGTTGCATGATTGCCGCGAGGAGCGCGTGCAAATCCCTCTGAAAGAATCAGAGTGGAAAAGATCAGGAGGAATAGACCTTTGAACTCACTGAAGATTGAGTGCAAGGAAGCTACTGTTGGGAGTCGAAGGAAAGCATTGCAGGTTGGTGAGCGAGAAAACGAGTCTCGTGGAGAGACACTTCTTTATTTCGTAGAATCCTCAAGGGGAGAACGGACGGACGAAATCTTTGGAAGAGATTTCACGAAGTTTCGAGAGCCATTAGATCTTTCAGAGGTGCAAGGTAGTTACAGCGCAGGCATGGAGAGGATCCAAAACTCAGGAGGGGTAGCACCGTTGACCCAAGTCGGTCAGGACCGTTGGATTGTTCACGAGATCGCCTATCGGGACCTCATGAGGAAAGAGTCCTAAGTTTGAGAAGGAGAGTCACGGGATTACGAGAAGCGATATCTCGACTACTCCGAGGATAGTGTGGATCCACAAGAGTTGGCAAGTGGAAAGGTGGCACCTCGCATCTCAGGAACTCGTAAGTGGAAGGGTTGAGAAATTGGTGTGAAAAGTCGCGAGGCGTGAGCACACAAAGTGGCGAGAAGGCAGGAGCCATCCATCTGAGGAGGACAGGTGGCATATATCTAAGGATCTCGTGAACTCGGGAGCTCACAGGGTGAGAGCCCAAGTATCGGGTATTCAAAGTCATGAGGATGCGAGGCGCGAGAAGGTGAATAGCCGTTGGATCCGGATCGCGGGAGGACCGTTGGATCCGCATGTGGGATCGTGCATCGGAGCCTCATGAGAAAAGGCTTGAGAACTTGACCTCATGAGAAGAGAAGTCGCGAGGGAGCGAGATCGTGATAGCGTGGAAGTCCCGATAGAAGTGACAGGTGTGGACAGGTCAAGTCACATGTGTGCTTTGGATTTTCGGTACCTCGAGTATCGGAGGTTGAAGAACCAAAAGTTTGGTATCGCGAGTAGCGAGGTCGCGAGTAGCGAAATCCTATAGGGAAAAGTCAGCGAAGTTGACTGACCATTGAGTCTCGGGGATCCGAGAACCCAGTGCTCAACCTTTGAACTCACGAAGTCGCGAGTTCCGATCCTCCGAGAAGTTAAGGGGATCGAGCGATGAAGAGAATCTGTGGGTAGGAAGATTCCCGATAGGGAATTAGGAGAACCTTGAGTTCTTCGGGCTGAGAAGAGAGGAAGGTCCTGTGTGAGGGGATGTGCCCCTGGGTGGTGCACTCTGCGTCAGAGTGGTATCAGATCTAGTTCTTGCTTGTATATTTCAGGCAGGAAGAGAGGCAAAAACGAAAAGCACTCTGATACGCATCAGAGTGGTATCAGAGAATATTTATTGTCTGTATATTTCAGGCAAGAGGAGAGAGGAAGGAGAGAAGCACTCTGATACACGTCAAGTGGTATCAGAGTGAGAAAATATCTTTTCTTTCTGTAGCAGAGAAGAAGAGGATTTCACCATGACGCCAAGGAGAGAAAGACAATCACCCAATCCGGAGGATAGGGGAAACCAGAGAGGCGGAGGGAGACAAGCACAAAATCCAAAAATGGAGAGGTAGATATGTGATCTCCGAGCGAGACTAGAAGATATGGAAGCAGCACAGAGACGCACAGCCAGTGCTGGAGATCTAAGTGACTCCGAAGGTGAAGTTGAAGCCGAACAACAAGGAGAAGTTGCAGCTGAAGATGCAACCAATGAGAGATTAATTAAAGCTATCGCCCAGATGAGTTCGAAAAGAAATATGGACATTCCATCTTATGAAGGGAGTCTGGATGTAGAAGAGTTTCTAGATTGGATTAGAGCCCTTGACACCTACTTCGATTATGAAGACATCGAAGAAGATAAAAAGGTCAGGCATGTTGTCACGAAATTGAAGGGACACACAGCATTATGGTGGGACGAGCTTCAAGCAGATAGACGTTCCAAAGGAAAACAAAAGATTAAAAGCTGGGATCGAATGATTGCAAATATGAAGGCAAAATTCATCCCAAGGGATTATCAAATCACAATGTTAAGGAGGATGCAGAACCTGAGACAAAAGTTGATTACGGTGAAGGAGTATACTGAGTAATTTTACAAGATGAATATCAGAGCAGGTCATCGGGAGAGCGATGATGAAAAAGTTGCCAGGTATATGAATGGCTTAAGATACAATATCCAGGCTGAGATGAGTATGAAAACCATCAGAACGGTGGAGGATGCGTATCAAATGGTGTTGAAAGCTGAAGAGAAGCTGAGCCGTAAGCCAGGACAATGAGGCCGAGGTAGGAGCCAGCCAAAAGGTAAGTCAGTTGCTCAAGATAGGTTCGCAAAATCCAAGGACGACTGGAAAAAGCCTCAGACTAGAACAGAAAGAGGTGGAAGTTCACAGCGAGGCCAGGATGCTGAACAGTGAAGGTAGCATACAGAATAGAGCGGAGGATATGATGATATTAACACATTTCCTCGTACCAGAGGTAGAGGAAGAGGTAGAGGTGGAGTCATCACATGCTTCACGTGTGGAAAGAATGGACACAAGGAAGTTGACTGTCCAGATAGGAAGAAGGATGGAGGAGAAGCTCACGTCGCCGAGGTATAGAGGCTAGCTGCTGAAGCGGAAGACACAGAAGACGGAAGGTCATTGATGATGCATAAGGTTCTCTTAACACCCGAGAAGGAGGTGGAGGACACAACTCAAAGAAATAGACTTTTCAGAACCACATGCAAGACCAAAGAAAGGAAGTGCAAGGTTATTGTGGACAGTGGTAGCACTGACAATCTCGTTTCAACCGAGATGGTGGAGAAACTAGAATTGCAGACAATTGATCACCCGAGCCCATACAAGGTTTCATGGATACAGAAGGGGCATCAGGTAAGTGTCACCAAACAGTGCTTAGTTGACATCAAGATAGGAGGATACAATGATAAAATACTCTGTGATGTTATTCCTATGGATGTATGTCATTTATTGCTAGGCAGACCATGGCAATATGGAAGGAACGTAGTTCATGATGGGAAGATGAATACGTATACTTTGGAGAATAATGGAAGAACACATATGCTACTTCCAATTCAAGATAAAGAAGTAAAACTAGAACCAAGAAATATTGTACTTCTCATGAGTGGGAAGGAACTTCTGGCAGAAGTAAAGAAGAAGGAAGATCCACAATTCTTTGTGGTCTGGAAACCAAAAGTTGTTTTGACAAGCACAAGAGTGGATGATTTGTCGGAAGAAATTCAGGAACTTCTGGAAGAGTTCGCTAATATAGTGGTGGACGAATTACCTCATTCATTTCCACCGATGAGGAGTGTGAGTCATCATATAGACCTCATACACGGAGCCATTTTACCGAACAAAGCTGCATACAGGTTGACACCGCAGGAGAATGAGGAGGTTAAAAGAGAGGTCCAGGAGTTGTTGGACAAAGGATTGGTCAGGGAAAGCTTGAGTCCATGTGTCATTCCAATGATAATGAGTCCAAAGAAAGATGGAGGTTGGAGAATGTGCACTGATTCCAGAGCCATTAACAAGATAACCATCAGGTACAGGTTTCCATTGGCACAGATGGATGACTTGATGGACTGTTTAAGTGGAGCCAAATTTTTTTCAAAGGTTGATTTGAAAAGCGGATACCATTAAATTCGCATGAGGGAAGGCGATGAATGGAAGACAGCCTTCAAAACCAATGAAGGGTTGTATGAATGGCTAGTCATGTCATTTGGCTTGATGAATGCACCGAGTACCTTCATGAGGTTAATGAATGAAGTGCTGAAGGAATTCATTGGTAAGTTTGTCATTGTTTATCTAGATGACATATTGATTTTCAGCAAAACAAAAGAAGAACATCTGAAGCATTTAGCTGCAGTAATGAAGAAGTTACAATAGGAGAAGTTGTTGATCAACATGAGGAAATCTTCATTTATGAAGACATAACTCATTTACTTGGGATTTGTCATATCGACGAATGAATTGAATATGGATCCAAGTAAAGTGGAGGTAATTAAAAATTGGCCATCACCGAGAAATATTTTCGAGGTGAGAAGTTTTCATGGACTCGCTAGTTTCTACGGAAAATTCATCCGGAATTTCAGTGGAATTAGCGCAACAATGATGGATACTGTCAAGAAAAGACATAAATCTTTTCATTGGACTGAAGAGGCAGAGAAGAGATTCAACTTGTTGAAGCAAAAGATCACAGAACAAACGATTTTGGTGTTGCCGGATTTTACGAAGGTGTTCCAGTTGAAATGTGATGCAAGTGGCTTTGCCATAGGAGCGGTCTTGAGCCAGGAGGACAGACCAATTGCATATTTCAGCGAGAAGCTGGATGAGGCAAAAGTAAAATACTCCACGTATGATAAAGAATTTTATGATATCATACAGGCATTGAAGAAGTGGAGGCATTACTTGATCCCAAAAGAATCTGTTTTGTATAGTGACAATCATGAATTGCAGTTTGTGACTCAACAGGAGAAGTTGAATCAGAAACATGCTAAGTGGGTAGAGTATATGTAGAATTTTGCATTTGTAATTAAACACATTTCAGGTACTGCTAACAAAGTGGCTGATGCTTTGAGCAGGAAGTGTTTGTTGCTGCAGGAGTTTCGAGTCAAAACGTTGGGTTTTGAAAATCTTAGGGACATGTATGCAGGTGATACAGATTTTGCAGAGGCATATGAGGCAGCTGAGAATCCAGTTCTCAGGGACAAAATCCCATGGATAGATTACATGATCCAAAATGGATTGTTGTTCAGAGGCAATCAATTATGCATTCCAAATTGCTCCATGAGGGAGAATCTGCTAAAAGAGAAGCACAGTGGTGGATTAGCAGGGCATTTTGGCCACGACAAGACATTTGCAAAGCTGAGTGAAGCATAATTTTGGCCAGGAATGCGGTCAGAAGTCAAGAATTTTGTTGACAAATGTAGAATTTGCCAGCATTCAAAGGGCAGGAAGAAAAATGTAGGAATTTATCAATCATTACCCATACCCGAGAGGCCATGGGATGAAATCAGCATGGATTTCGTATTGGGATTACCGAGGATGAAAAAAGGACATGATTCGATCTTTGTGGTGGTTGACAGGTTTTCCAAAATGGCACATTTTATTCCATGTCAGAATACCAGCGATGCGACTCATATCGCAAATTTGTTCTTCAAGGAGGTCGTTAGAGTTCACGGGTTACCCAGAAGCATAGTATCGGACAGGGATATGAAATTCATTGGACATTTCTAGAGGACACTATGGAAGAAAATGGGAACTAACTTGATTTTTAGTTATGCCTATCATCCACAGACGGATGGGCAAACAAAGGTGGTAAATAGAAGTCTGGGAGATTTATTAAGAAGATTGGTAACAGAGCACCATAGCAGTTGGGACAATGTGTTGCCACAGGCAGAGTTTGCATACAACGACTCAGTGAACATGAGCACAGGCAAAAGTCAATTTGAGATTGTATACGGAAGGAAACCAAGAGGATTATCTAAACTAAGGGACTCAGATCAGATAATGACTAAGAGTGCAAGCACTGAAGAGTTCGCAGATGCGATGAAAGAACTTCACAACTTGGTGAAGGAGCGATTGTTGCAATCAAACCAGGAATATAAGCGCAGAGTTGATCAACATTGGAGAAAAATTCAATTCGAGGTTGGTGATCTAGTTCTGGCACATCTGAGGAAGGAAAAGTTCCCAAGGGGAACATACAACAAGCTGAAAATGAAGAAAATTGGGCCATGCAGAGTCCTAAAGAAATTGGGAGAAAACGCTTATGAAATTGAGTTGCCAGATGAGAATGGAATATCTCCGACGTTCAATGTTTCAGACTTATATCCATATAAGGCTAAGGAAGCAGGAGCTGGGAGTCATGAACAACCAGAGGTCCAGTGGCAGAAGAATATGCCGATTTCAGAGAAGCCACAGATGGAGCGTATACTTGACAAAAGAGTGAGTAAAAAGACCAGGCGAAAGCAATACTTCGAGTATCTGGTTAAATGGAAGAACCACCCAGTGGAATATGCCAGCTGGGAAAGAGAAGCGAAGATTCAAAAGAATGGACAGATCATGCAGGAGCTCATGGACAGGATCCCATGAAAGTTTTCAAGCCGAGGAGTATGATGCAGGAGCATCGCCAGCACATCAAGCGAGCCAGCGTGGAGTGGAAGACAGTTGGAAGAACCAGCACGAATTTTGAAATTACTTTGGGATTGTTGCGCAAGTATTCAGGGAAGCCATTTATGAAGGCACACTTTGTATATTGTAATGAGCCTTGAGCAGATAGCTCTCGTCCTTAGGTAGATAGAGGACATTTATTTTAGTTAATGCTGGTAGACGGGATTTTAAGTCTAAGATTTGATAGTTTAGAGTTTGAGAGGGAAAACGGATATAGACACCCTCATTGTGCATTGTAATATTATCAACCCAGGAGAAGAGGAGAACAAGCAAAGAATATTGTATGAAGAACACCCATGTACAGGCATTTGAATTAATAGAATGAAGCTTTGATTCAATCTCATGGTTTGTGGTTTTCTCTGTGTATTGATGTTATGCTCAGGAATGTTTGTTTCTTGTTATGCATTTGCTTTGTATATGCTGGGCATTTGATTTCATGTTTCAAACTGAAGTCTGAAAGGGAGAGAGAATGAGGTTCAATTGTTTCTCTATCTGAGCCAGGAGATTCCTGCAAGGTGTGCAGTTGAAATTCATCCGCAAGGAGTGCGTTGATGGAGGCTCAATAGTTTAACTTTTGTTCTCATTCACCCAGAAGTGGACGTGGGTTTTTGAAGCCGTGTAAGGAGTGTGCAGGCTGAAGTAGAAGTCTCAGTTGTGAAATTGAGCAAAGGAAATCAAAGACTACTGCTGCAGGAGTGCACAGAGTCGAAGGGGTTCAACACCTGGGAGTTGTTGCATGATTGTCGCGAGGAGCGCGTGCAAATCCCTTTGAAAGAATTAGAGTGGAAAAGCTCAGGAGGAATAGACCTTTGAACTCACTGAAGATTGAGTGCAGGGAAGCTACCGTTGGGAGTCGAAGGAAAGCGTTGCAGGTTGGTGAGCGAGCAAATGAGTCTCGTGGAGAGACACTTCTTTATTTCGCAGAATCCTCAAGGGGAGAACGGATGGACGAAATCTTTGGAAGATATTTCACAAAGTTTCGAGAGCCGTTATATATTCCAGAGGTGCAAGGTAGTTACAGCACGTGGAGAGGATCCAAAACTCAGGAGGGGCAACACCGTTGACCCAAGTCGGTAAAGGCCGTTGGATTTTTCACGAGATCGCCTATCGGGACCTCGTGAGGAAAGTTTCCTAAGTTTGGGAAGGAGAGTCGCGAGATTACGAGAAGCGATATCTCCACTACTCCGAGGATAGTGTGGATCCACAGGAGTTGGAAAGTGGACAGGTGGCACCTCGCATCTCAGGAACTCGTAGTGGAAGGGTTGATAAATTAGTGTGAAAAGTCGTGAGGCGCGAGGACACGAAGTGGTGAGAAGGCGAGAGCCATCCATCTGAGGAGGACAGGTGGCAGAGATCTAAGGATCTCACGAACTCGGGAGCTCGCAGGGTGAGAGCCCAAGTATCGGGTATTCAAAGTCGCGAGCACACGAGGCGCGAGAAGGTGAATAGCCATTGGATTCGGATCGCGGGAGGACTGTTGGATCCGCATGTGGGATCGTGCATCGGAGCCTCGCGAGAAAAGGCTCGAGAACTTGACCTCATGAGAAGCAAAGTCGCGAGGGAGTGAGATCGCGATAGCACAGAAGTCCCGATAGAAGTGACGGGTGTGGATGGGTCAAGTCACACGTGCGCGTCGGAGTTTCGGTACCTCGGGTATCAGAGGTTGAAGAACCAAAAGTTTAGTATCGCGAGTAGCGAAATCCTACAGGGAAAAGTCAATGAAGTTGACTGACCATCGGGTCTCGGGGATCCGAGAACCCAGTTGTCAACCTTTGAACTCGCGAAGTCGCGAGTTCCGATCCTTCGAGAAGTTAAGGAAGGGGATTGAGCGACCAAGAGAATCTGTGGGTTGGAATATTCTCGATAGGGAATTAGGAGAACCTTGAGTTCTTCGGGCCAAGAAGAGAGGAAGGTCCTGTGTGAGCAGACGTGCCCCTGGGTGGCGCGCTCTACGTCAAGTTGCAATATAGTTTCATATAATTTCATAAGTTGCATTGTTGCATAAAGTTGCATATAGTTTCATATAGTTTCATAGTTGCATATAGTTGGATAAGTTGCATATTTTCATATAGTTGCATATAGTTTCATAGTTGCATATAGTTGCATATTTGCATATAGTTGCATACAAAATTGTCATATAGTTGCATAAGTTGCATATAGTTTCATAGTTGCATAAGTTTCATATAGTTGCATAGTTGCATAAGTTGCATTGTTGCATACAGTTGCATGTTGCATAAAGTTGCATAAAGTTGCATAAGTTCCATAAAGTTGCATAAGGTGCATGTTGCATAGTTGCATATAGTTGCATATCTGCATATAGTTGCATACGGAATTGTTGGTATATAGTTGCATATAGTTGCATTGTTGCATAAAGTTTCATATAGTTTCATAGTTGCATATAGTTGGATAAGTTGCATATATAGTTCCATATAGTTGCATAGTTGCATAAGTTGCATAAAGTTGCATAAGTTGCATATAGTTTCATAAGTTGTTTTTTTGCATAAAGTTGCATATAGTTGCATATGAAATTGTTGCAATATAGTTGCATATAGTTTCATATAGTTTCATTGTTGCATAAAGTTGAATATAGTTCCATATAGTTGCATAGTTGCATATAGTTGGATAAGTTGCATATTTGCATATAGTTACATATAGTTGCATAGTTGCAAGAATCGGGAAACCATAATCATGAAGCAATTGGGGTTTGATCCTAATTATGTGTGATGGATTCACAACGTATTCAATTTCCCAGTGCCCACTCCCTATGCTCACGAGTCACAACGTATTTTACAAAATTTTGCGCCTATTTGCAAAGTTGTTGGCATAATTGTGGAAGATAAATATCCACAAATATTTTGGATGTCGTGCATTGTTCATTCCTTGAATTTAGCACTTAAATCCATTGCTTCAGATGTGACATGGATTGGCATTCTTATTGATGACGCACGCCATATTCAAAATTTTGTACAAAACCATACAAATGCCCTTACAATGTATAAACAATACACACATCTATCAGTGCTAAAGATTGCAGATACTCGGTTTGCTTCCTCATTCATCATGCTTAAGAGGTTGAGGGAGGTCAAGTTCTCTCTTTGGGCCATGGTTATTTCATATCTTTGTTCTTTTTGGAGAAAGACAAATCAAGCTTCTTCAAAAAGGGTAAAGGACACAGGGTTAGATGATGGTTGGTGGGAGAGGGTCAATCTTAGCATTAAGATCATGGACCCTATCATTTCTCTTTTGATGTTTGCAGACATAGACAAGACCAACTTGGGAGATGTTTATGAGGGATGGGACTCCATGATTGAGTCTATGAAGACAATTTTTATGGGGAATGAGTCTTCTGAGTATGGGACATTAGTAGAGAGCTTATGGTCCACTGTACAAGATATTCTTATTTCTAGGTGGGATAAGAATTGTAGACCTTTGTTTTTCTTAGCTCATTCATTGAACCCCAAGTTATATAGTCAAGAGTGGCTCACTGTCGGTGTTGGCCCTTCACCCAGATTCCCTCCTCACATGGATGGAGAGATTTCACAGGGGAGAAAGATAACATTTAGAAGGATATATAAGGATAGAGCATTGCTTAATGAGATTGAGGCAGGCTTCACTAATTTCTCCACTGGCACTAACAGGTTTGGAGGGTATGATGTGATTGAAGACAAGGGGGTCAAAGATGCCTATCTATGGTGGGAAACTCGTGGGAAGTATGCCCTATTCTACAACAATTATCCTTCAGGGTCCTTTCTCAGGTTACTTCATCCTCTTGTTACGCGAGGAATTGGAGAACATATGTAGATTTGTACAGTGTTAAAAAGAGCATGAATGAGTAGTCTAGGGCAGAGACAATGGTGTATGTGCACACCAACCTTTGTCTTATTTACAAGAAAAGGAAGGAGTGGTTGAAGGGAAAGACAAAGATGTGGGATGTCTTTCCTGGTGATATGGGTTTGGATGGCAATATTGAGTTGGCATTAGACAACATGGATCTTAATGAACTGGTCTTAGATACGATCACTTTTGATGAGGACAATGAGGAGCCTCTTGATGAGTCATCCACCACACCAGCATGTGGAGCAGAAGATCTTGAATTGGGCATAGAGGAGGAGGATGGAGGACATGACAGTGGTAGTGATGTTGATTATGACATAGAGGAGGACTATTGACACTGACAATGACTCTAATGTCTACGAGAATTGATTCTATGAGATATGAGATTCCTAGTTACTACTTATTTTGTATCTAGATTCTACTCTATTTTGTATTTTGGAGTAGAATTCCCTCAACATCTATGCAATACATTTTTATTTTGGTGACTTAAAGACTAAAGTTAATGAGAAATTTGCAAACTGCTATTTAGTATTTATGGTTCTAACTTTTATTTTATGGTTCATACATGTATCATATTATTGTATAATTTGTATCATGTACATTGTACAATGTATATCGTATCAGACTATCAGACTTCAGTATGTCTATGTTCTATCTTCTATGAGTATGATGTTTAGAGATAGATTGATTGATTTGAATTTTGTATGATGTATACAATATGATTGTATCTTTTTTGGAGTATCACTGATCAATATCTACTATAGTCTATGAATCTATGATCTATCAATATTTTGTCTATTTTAGTAAATTTTAACTTATATATATATATATATAACGTGTCCCTCGTGTCCTGATTTCGAGGGTCATTGTGTCCGTATCGAATACTCATATTTATGTGTCCTCTATGTCCCATGTCTTCATTTCAAGTGACATAAATTTCCAAGATAACCATCACACATCAGAATTATACTCTGGTAGATTCATTTTATGTGGTGAATGTTCCTGACACAAACATTGTTCTAGGAGTCTAGTGGCTTTATTCCATTGGGAAGTACACTACCAATTATAATACTATGGATATGGAGTTTCAAGACTCGGATGGTAAGTGGGTTGTTGTTCATGGCATGCATACATACCCTCCCAAGGTAGTCTTGTCCCAAAAAATGGAAGTTGTTTTCAGGCAGGGTGTCATTGATTGGGTAGTAGAGTGTTTCATTTCAGTACAGAGGCCATCCAAGCAGACTCAACAGTATCCAATAGAGATTTGGGAGTTGGTTCAGAAGCATGAGAAGGTATTCCGAGACCTTCCTTCAGGGAGACCTACTGATCATGGATTTGAGCACGTCATTGAGTTGGATCAGGGAGTGCATGCAGTCATCACTACTCCCTATTGACATCCTAAATTCTACAAGGATGAGATTGAAAAGAAAATAAAGGAATTACTCAATTTGGGATACATTCGACCCAGTTCAAGTCCCTTTGCCTCTTCTGTTGTGATGGTAAAAATGAAATATGGGACTTTGTGTATGTGTGTGGATTACAAGGCCTTTTCATATGTGTGTGTATTAATTGTGCTTCATTATGGTCTATTTCATCTTCTTGTGGTGGATATTTCTCAACAGTGGTCGAATTTGTTCATTCGCATCTGATTTTCTCATTCCTAGTGGGTGGATTTATTTCAATGGAGGATGATTTTTTTTGTGGGAATATGTTGAATATTGAGGAGGTCAATTTATATATTTGGGGGGGACGAGTTAGATATTTTGGGGTTTTTTTCCTCCATAAGGTTCGAGTTCATACCGTGTTGGAAAATTTGTGGCTACATGAATCATATTGTCATTTGTGGGGGTGATTTACTCACATATGGGTGCACCCCACACTTGTTGGTTTATAATCCCATAAGAGTTGGATGATTTAGGCCCAGTGGAAACAAATTATTTTTGAAGGGAGTCAAGCTTCTTACCAGAGGTCACACATTATCTTTGGTAGTCGATTTTCAGACTAGAAGTTTGTCATTTATTTAGGAGTTTGTCTCATAGTAGGGGATTTGATTTGTTGTTTTTTTGGGGTGGATTTCTATCATATGGGAAGGAAGAAAAAGGTTCTTTCATCTACAACACATTCATCATTTACTGAGGTCGCTACTCATATATTTTGGGACACAAATATCTTCATCTATAGGTTGGACGCCATCAGAAAGGGGGGTTGTTGCTCCATATTTTCCATGTATCATGATATGTATCTCATTTGTATTAGAAGTAACTAATGGAACATTTAAAATCTTGTGTTATCCATATATATTGTCTCATGAAAACCATAAACGAAACACATAACGATAAAAGGGAATACAGGTAGTCACCATTCCGTGTTCCCTTGACTCAGTGCCCTATGTGTTCCCTCGCAGTGAATCTCCTTTGTTTTCCCTAGACTTTGTGCCCTCTGTGTTCCCTATGTGTTCCCTCTATCTTCCTCGTAGTGTATCTCCTCCCTGCACAGTGATCTACTTGGTCGCGTGCTCCCCTTGGTTGCGTGCATAGTGATCTCCTTGGTCGCGTGCAGTAATGGGTGGGCTCCTCCTAACACACTATGACTCCCAACTTTTATGACCCTTGTCACATTGTAATTGCTTACAAACTAACCCTCTAACACACTATAACCCCTAGTCATTGTTATCCCAAACAAAATGCAACTCTTAACAAATCCCCCCATTAACACACCTTGATATTTACTAATATGACCTTGGACACACTATACTCTATGACCAATATTATCCTTACACAATCATTTCCTAATACTTTTTTCCATGTCACTATGCATGGGAAATACTCGAACACTTCACCATCATCTGTGGGTTGTAACCAAGGTAAATCGTTTCACAAGGACATCAAATATTAACATATAACATATAATCGGCTCAAGGACTTGATTTGGAGATCTATTATTTTCAATTCACAATGTTCAACCACTTGAGCTAGTCCATCGAGCTTGGAATCTCATAATACACTATGAACTTTGAACACATTAACATCTTAACACAATGGGGCTCTTAAGTATTATGACTTTGAAAACATTATACCTTCAAGCCCTTGTGTTCTTTCATACAATCAACTTTTGACCACTTTAACCCTAAACACATAGTACCCCCTAACCTTTATGACCCTAGACAAAAACACCCCTTAATGCACTATGAACCCAAACATTCTAACCCACCCTCTTGAAAATAATGACCACATTGACCATGTTTGACTACATCAACCATATTTAGTCATATTGATAATGTTTCATCATGTTTTATGGTTGTTGACCATATTTTCCATGCTTGAATATATCAACTCCATTGAATCACTAACTCTTAATCCTCTAAGATACTAACCTCCTTATCCACTGACTTTAGTAACCCATTAGCGATATTTAACAATCATTGACCATATTTACCATGGTTAACCAACAAATCCTTGGACCTCATAACTGACTAACCCAACAACTCCTAATCTATTAAGTAAGTAATTTTGTCACCTAGTGATCTACTAACATAATCAACCCCTAACACACTATGACCACAAACATGCTAACTTTTCCCTTTGACACTATGACCTCAAGAATGCTAATCCTTTAATATCATGTGACCCTTAACCCGATGAACATCAACACAATCACCCCCTACTACTCTACGTTTCAAAAACACAATAACCATTATAACACCTAACCTTTGTAACGTTATACACAATATACCTCTTCATCCTCATTACCAAGCCTTTTGTAAAAAAACATTATGGTGCACATGATGCACATCAACTAGAGAGGGTCATTCTTATCCTTGTGATTATGTTGGTCACCATTGGATCCATTAAGGATTCATTAATGGAAATTGACATAATGATAAAGATAAAATTGAAGGAAACAATGAATCTAATTATAATGGGGAAGATGTTGATGGAAAGGGTGATGATGGTAGCAATGAAGAAAAATAATATGTTTTGGTAAAAACAAATATATATATCACAAATAATGTTTCCATGTAAAAAACTTCTTCAATATATTTTAACATTAGTTTCCATTATATGCTTATCTTATTGTAATTGTTATGTAAAAAAAATTGAATGCAGATTATGCGCCACATCACTTAGAATTTCAATATTATTTTTATCAATGAAATCATCCTAATCATCCTTCTACTAATGATGAAGATGATTATAATGAGTATTTTTCAAAAACAAAATTGCAAATGATCATCAACACTATTTTATATTCAACAACATGGCACCTTTAAGATGGTAAGTGCATGTATACTTTTTCATGTCAGTGCAATTGGGTAATTGTTATTCACTTGATTGTGTGGTAGTTAATTAGATTTATTTTTTTCTCTCTTCTCAACCTCTCTTGATTGTAATTCATCATTGTTTCATTTATTTTGTTAATCTTTATTTAAACCTTAGTGCCATTATTCCAACACTTCACATTGAAGGGTGATGACTAAGACTAGGGGTAATTTTCAATTCAAGGCTAGGAATTACTAGGCCCACATCAAGTGAAGGAAGAAAATTAAGAAGATATGTGTCTTGTCCCACTCCATTTCAACAACAATGCATCCATTCACTAGGAACACTTAAACCTGACAAATCGATGACTCCACTAAATTAGGGTTTATGGATTACATGATGAATTGATGATGGAAGAAAGTGGGCGTGTGATTAAAATTTGAGTCTAGAAACCCTCCCATATCATTAAGGCATGCACATATTCTATCCATGTCAAATTTCAATGCATACCGAAATAGTTTGAAAAAATTTCAACGTTGGCCCCATTCACAGGTCATTGTTGCCCATGTCTAGTCCTAGAACAATTTCCTTGTAAAATTTGTATAAAATATTTGGAGAATGATAATTTTGAAGATGCTAGGCCTATTCCTACACACCACAACCAGATCACCTCTCATTGACATTCTGTGTATTGATCCCTTTTAGTTTTGGGTTGTTAGTATTTTCAATTGCACAAACCTTTCAATCTATTTAAAGTTCAATTAATGTCTCTTGCTCCTATAGGGTTATAAAGCCTCGTGATCCCAATGCCCATATGCCTCCAACCTTGTGATCTAATTATCGTTTGGTGACAAGTGTCATGAAGGGTGATGACTAATACTAGGGGTATCTTTCGATTCAAGGCTAGGAATGACCAGACCCACATCAAGTGAAGGAATACAATTAA
>ML850920.1:23583-36782 GCA_009831015.1 Picea engelmannii
TTCTCGCCTGTGTTGATCTGCTTTGCGCTTGTACTCTTGGTTCGATTTCTGCAATGGCTCCTTGACTTGACTGTGAAGCTCCTTCATTGCTTCTGCAAAGTCCTCCACACTAGCACTCCTGAATTCAGCTTGTTTTGAATCTTTCAATTTAGAAACTCCCTTGGATTTCATTCCATATACAATCTAAAATGGACTTTGCCCTGTGCTTCTATTGATCGAATCATTATAAGTGAATTCTACCTATGGCAGAATGTGATCCCACTGACTGTGGTGTTTAGTCACTAGGCTCCTCAGCAAATATCCCAAGCTTTTGTTCACAACTTCTGTCTGCCCATCCATCTGAGGATGATACGCTGAGCTAAATGACAAACTTTTCCCCACCTTCTTCCATAAAGTCCTCCAGAAATGTCCTACGAATTTGGTATCCCGATCAGAAACTATACTCCTTGGCAAACCATGAAGTCTTACAACTTCTTTGAAAAATAGGTTCGCAATATGAGTTGCGTCACTGGTTTTCTGGCATGGTATGAAATGTGCCATCTTGGAAAATCTGTCAACTACCACAAAGATTGAATCACAACCTCTTTGCGTTCTTGGCAGTCCCAATACAAAATCCGTGCTCACTGCGTCCCACAATATTTCTGCCATGGGTAATGGTTGATATAACCCTGTGTTCTGCCTTTTCCCTTTTGTGTGCTGACAAATTCTTCATCTGTCCACAAATTTCTTAACATCTGTCCTCATTCCTGGCCAAAAATACGAGCCATTCAATTTTGAGAACGTCTTATCATGACCGAAGTGTCCGACCAATCCTCCACTATGTTTTTCCTTCAGCAGATTCTCCCTCATGGAGAATTTTGGAATACATATATGATTGCCCCTGAACAATAATCCATCCTAGATCATGTATTCAATCCATTGGTTTCTGTCTCTAAGAATTGGATTCTCAGATGCCTCATACGCTTCCTTAAAATCTGGATCATCCCTGTACATCTCTTTGAGGTAATCAAAACCCAAAGTTTTGACTCTAAATTCCTGCATAAGCAAACTTTTCCTGCTCAAAGCATCAACAACTTTGTTAGCAGTTCCAGAAATATGCTTAATCACAAAAGTAAAATTATGCATGAATTCAACCCATTTAGCATGTTTTTGGTTCAACTTGTCTTGTTGAGTCACGAATTGTAAAGCATGATTGTCGTTGTACAAAACAAACTCTTTAGGGACCAAATAATGTCTCCATTTCTTCAGCGCTTGTATGACTGCATAAAATTCCTTGTCATATGTTGAGTATTTAATCTTCGCTTCATTCAATTTCTCGTTGAAGTATGCGATCAGTCTATTGTCTTGGCTCAAGACCGCTCCGATTGCAAACCCACTCGCATCACACTTGACCTGGAATGTCTTACTAAAATCTGGCAAAACCAGAATTGGTTGTTCCGTGATCTTCTTCTTCAGCAGGTTGAAACTCTTCTCTGCTTCCTCTGTCCAATGAAAATATTTGTGTCTTTTCTTCACCGTATCCATCATCAGTGCACTAATCCCACTGAAATTTAGGATGAATTTCCTGTAGAAACTAGCTAAACCATGGAAGATTCAAACTTCAAACACACCTTTCGACGATGGCCAATTCTTAATCGCTTCTACCTTTTCCGGATCCATCTTCAGCTCATTTGTAGAGATAAAAAAACCCAAATAAATGAGTTTTGTCCTCATAAATGATGATTTCCTCATGTTTATCAGTAGCTTCTCTTGTTGTAATCTCCTCACCACTGTAGCTAAATGCTTCAAGTGTTCTACTTCTGTCTTGCTGAAAATCAATATATTGTCAAGATACACAATGACGAATTTCCCAATGAACTCCTTCAGGACTTCAGTCATCAATCTCACGAAAGTACTAGGAACATTTGTTAATCCAAATGGCATAACAAGACATTCATATAGCCCTTCATTCATCTCGAATGATGTCTTCCATTCATCACCTTCTCTCATACGAATTTGATGATACCCACTTTTCAAATCAATTTTTGAAAACAATCTTGCTCCACTCAAGTAATCCATCAAGTCATCCATCCTTGGTAATGGAAACCTGTATCTGATGGTAATCTTATTGATCACTCTTGAATCTGTACATGTCCTCCAGCCTCTATCTTTCTTCGGGCCGAGCACTGTTGGAACAACGCATGGACTCAAGCTCTCTCTAATCAATCCTTTGTCAATTAAGTCCTGGACCTGTCTCTTGACTTATTCATTCTCCTGCTGCGTCAATCTATACGCTTCTTTTTTTGGTAAACTAGATCCAGGTATAAGATCAATGGGATGGCTTATACTCCTAATCGGTGGCAACGAACAAAGTAGTTCGTCCACTACTATATCAGAGAACTCTTCCAGTAACTTCTAGATTTCTTCCGGTAAATCATCTATCCTTGTACTGGCCAAAACAATTCTAGGCTTCCTGACCACAACAAATTGTGTGTCTTCTTTCTTCTTAACCTCATTAAGAAGTTCCTTCCCACTCATGAGAAGTACAGTATTTCTCATCTCTTGTTTCACTTTTTTATCCTTAATCGACAACAACATGTGTGTCCTCCCATTCTTCTCCAGGGTGTATGTGTTCTTTCTCTCATCATAAACCACATTCCTATCATATTGCCATGGTCTACCCAGCAATAGATGACAAACATCCATGGGAATGACATCACATAATATTTCATCCTTATATCCCCCTATTTTAAATTCAACTAAACATTGTTTAGTGACATTTACCTGATGTCCTTTTTGTACCCATGAAACTCTGTATGGGCTTGGATGTATGATAGTCTCTAGCTCCAACTTTTCTACCATCTCTGTAGAAACGAGATTTTCTGTGCCGCCACTATCCATGATGACTTTGCATACCCTGTCTTTGGTCTTGCAAGCAGTCCGAAACAGACTGTTCCTTTGGGCTAGGTTCTCTGCCTCTTTCTCTAGCGTTAAGAGAACTTTCCTCATCATTAAGGATCTTCTGCCTCAACATTCCATCCTTGAGCTTCGGCAATGTGAGTCTCACCACCTTCTTTCTTTCTATATAGACACTCATAAGATTTATGTCCATTTTTCCCACAGACAAAACATTTCACTTCACCTCCTCGGCCTCTTTCTCTTCCTCTAGCTCGAGGAAAAGTATTTCTATCAGCATACTGCCCTCTCTGTGAGCTTCCTCCTCTCTCAGGTTGAGTTTGAGGTTTATTCCCCTCTTATTTAGACTTCTGAGTCCTATCTTGGTCAATTGTTTTGCTTCTGGCTTGACTTCTACCTCGGCCTCTTTGACCTTGCTTTCGGCTGAGATTTTCTTCAGCTTTCAGAGCCATCTGATAAGCATATTCTACAGTCCGAAGGGTTATCATTCTCATCTCATCTTGAATGTCATATAGCAGACCATTCATGTACCTGCAACTTTTTCATCATCGCTTTCCCGATGACCTGCTCTGATGTTTATCTTGTAGAACTCTTTAGTGTATTCTTTCACTGACATCAGCTTCTATCTCAAATTCTGCATCCTCCGAAACAGAGTGAATTGATAATCCTTGGGTATGAATTTGGCTTTCATCTTTGCAACCATTCTATCCCAACTCTTGATTTTCTACTTGCCTTTGCAGCATCTGTCAGCCTGCAGTTCATCCCACCATAGTGTTGCATGCCCTTTAAGTCTAGTGATAGAATGTTTGACTTTCCTATCTTCCTCGACATCCTCATAGTCGAAGTATTTATCCAGAGCTCTAATCCAGTCTAGAAGCTCTTCAACATCCAGGTTTCCCTCATCCATGGGAATCTCCATCTTTGCTCTGGAACCTATCCTTGCAACATCCCTGAATAGGCGTTCATCCACAGCATCTTCGACTGCAACTTCTTCTTCGTGTCCAACTTCATTTTCACTGTCAGCCTCACTGATATCCTTAGTGTCGACTGTGCGCCTCTGTGTTGTCTCCATGGCATCAAGCCTAGCACGTAATTTGCACATTTCTCTTTCCACTACTGGATTAGGCATTGGTTTGTCTCTTCTTCTCAGCATCATAGCTGAAAATGGTTCTCTTTCTTTGCTACAGAAAGCAAAGAACTATTTCTATGCTCTGATACCACTTGGTGCAGCAGACCCTCGAACCCTTGGGTCGAGGTCCGCACAGGATCTTTCTAAATATCCTTGAGCTGAAGTGGCTCTTTCGGATCCCTATCGGAACCTTCAACGAATCGATCCATGGGTCCTTCTGAAACCCCCTTATGTAAACATGCATAAGGTATGAGCTTCCCTCTACACAACCACAACTAGCCCTGGCACAAGCGTCTTTCACAATTCGCAATCTCGCGAATTGAAGCATTGAGCTCTCATGCTCTTGTTCCTACGAAATCCTGAAATGAGATAGTCAGCGACAGTCTGACTTCCCTTTCACACTTCTCACAACTCACAACCACACAAGTTGGAGTGTAGATCCTTGGTGCTCCTCCTTTGCGAAATCTCGAGATGTGATGGGGTAACTATGGGTTGACCCCTCGATGCACGAGTACATGCCACCTATCACCCTTGCGGTCCCCATCTGACAGATGTGCCACGCATTCACACGAGCTCTCGGCTCTCGCCACTTCACAACTTCTGAAGTTGAAACTGACTCCTCTCAAACCTCGAAATCCCGAAGTGCCGAAATCTCGAAATTCCACTCCAATTCCTGTCACAACTCGGGACTTAAGGACTTTCATTCCACTGCGCTCAACTCCTTGTCGTCAGGATCCTCGAAATGCCAAAATGATTTGACGGCTTGTGCAAAGCATGATCAATGGTCCACGTTGATTATGGATCCTTGAGTGATGAGTTTGCCCACCTCTAACCACCCTGCAACTTTTTTGGATCCTACGGTCCTCGTGGTTTCATGAATTCTCCACAGAGAATTTCGACCGCTCGTTACTCCTGCGAAATGAACCAGTGTTCTTCTACTAGAACTTAACTTTTGTTGGATGACTT
The DNA here is from genome assembly GCA_009831015.1 of Picea engelmannii. Classification (NCBI taxonomy): domain Eukaryota; kingdom Viridiplantae; phylum Streptophyta; class Pinopsida; order Pinales; family Pinaceae; genus Picea; species Picea engelmannii. The sequence goes on from ML850920.1 coordinate 28,574, forward strand.
CAACCCTCGTCTCCCCTTGAAGTATTTCGAAGGTGTTATCCCTCCTGAGATTTCACTTGCAAACTCAAGTCTCAAAAGGACCCATGTGCACACTCATTGCGACAGACTTTCAAATACTTCTAAGTATTTGATTCTTCGACTCTGTGCACCCAACAACAACAGTCCTTCAACTCTCCCCTGTGGTTGATAAGTTCTAGATTTCAACCAGCCTGCGCACACCTTGCACGGATTCTATGATTCACTTGCACTTCTGTTGGAATGAGAACAATGGTATCACTCCTGAGCTTTCAGAGATAAACTTTGAACCTTTGTCAACGCACTCCTTGCGAACGTTTCACTGCACTCCTTGTAGGAACTTCTCTCACTCAAGAAGAGAAACAATTGAAACTCATTCTCTTTCTCTCTTAGACTTCAAACACATCAACATGAAATCATACATACACACAGTATTAAAGAAAATGCATAACCAGAGAGAATAAACAATTGTAAGCATACCATTCACTATGTATAAAAAGAAAACAGCATAGCACCATGAAATCTGATTCAAAGCTTCATATATTAATTCAAAGCTCTTGTACATGGGTTCTTCTCTACAACTCTCTGCTATAGCTCTCTCCTTTTTTCTCTATGCTAATGATACAATAATACAAGAATGATGGTGTCTATATCTGTTTTCCCTCCTATTCTCTAAACTGTCTAATCTATTAATTCAAACCTACCTACTTTCATTAAATGGGCTTAAATGCCTTAATATTTTATAGATGAGAGAAATCACTCAAGATTTTCTTACAACCTCCAAGATATAAATGCAAGTACACCATATTCCTAACTATTACATTAATATCTGCTCCCTTAAACTTTCGAAACATTTCAAAACGTGAAAAATGCATGTTGCGCTTTCCAGCTGTCTTTCGCCTCCACTCTTGCTTGACTTCTTAAGATGCTCCTGCATCATTATGTGACGTTCCACATACCACCAGAAATTGCATGACATTTACTATCCATCTAGAATAGTCTTACATGCAAATATATTAAAACTCGTACCATTATACATCAAACAAACGTGGGTCCATTACCCAAACCTGGGTTCTCCAACTTCACATGGTCACAACTCTCTAATCGTGAGGAGTTATGTGATGTTCCACATACCACCGGAAATTCATGGAATGTACTACCCATCTATAATATTCTTACTTTCAAATATATTAAATATCATACCATTATACATAAAACAAACTTGGGTCCATTACCCAAACCTTTGTGCTACTCGAATTCGCTACCGGACTTTCTCCAAGGGTTGACATCAATCTACAATATCACTCTCCAATGGTTGACATCAATGAAAACCAACAATCCATACCAACTGTCCATCAACCTAAGACAACTGTCTAACAATCTCCCCCTTTGGCATTGATGGCAACACCAACATTGATGGAAACACTTAGTCATGATAACAATCATTCTTACACTCCGCATCAATGTTTCTATCTCTCCCTCTTTGACATCAATGGAAAAGGGTATCTCACTTTGGGGTTGCTCCCCATGTGACCATCTCTCCCCCTAGAACCATGCCTCTGTGCTCTTTCTCTAAGCATTTATATTTTCATCTCATAAATCTATCCCGCTTTGTCATCAATGGAAAAGGTATCTTTCCATATGGGGCTTCTCCCCCTAACTAAACTATCCTTGAGATACTCCCCTTGACTGATCTCTTCCTGAAACTGATCTCCCAACCTGAACAATCCTCTTTATGGTGCTTCCTCATGTAAATCTAAGACATATAAGATAAGCATTCAAAATCATTCATTTTTTAGTAGAAACTACTCCGAGTTTCTAGCGAAGATACTTAAAGGCGTCCCGTGGAAGCAGTTTTGTAAAGATGTCTGCCACTTGTTCTTTTGTGCCCACATATTCAACTCTGATGTTCTTCTCTGCAACTTAATCTCGTAGAAAGAGATACTTGATTGGAATGTGCTTCGCTTTGGAGTGCATCAACGGGTTCTTTGATCCATTGATGGCACTTGTATTATCACAATAGATTGGAATGGGATCATCATAATCAACCTGTATATCTGTTAGAGTTTGTTTCATCCATAGAACCTGTGTACAACATGTTGTTGATACAATATACTCTGTCTCAGTTGTAAATAAAGATATTGGTTATTGTTTCTTTCTTAGCCATGATACTAAACACTCACTCAAGTAGAACTTTTCTCCACTAGTGTTTCATCGGTCATAAATGAAACCTGCCTAATCTGCATCTGTGTAGGCAATAAGTGGTATATCCTTTCCTTCTGGATACCATAATCCAAACTCTTTTGTTCCTTTGAGATATCTGAAAATCATCTTCACTGCTAATACATGTGATTCCTTTGGTGTTTCTTGAAATCGTGCCACCTGTCCAACTGCCTGCATTACATCTGGTCTGGATGATGTCACATATACTAAGCTAACAATCATTGACATGTATTGTCTTTGGTCTGTAGACTTTGAATCATAATCTTTTCTAACCTTGCAACTAGTTTGCATAGGAGTGGTAACTGGTTTGCAATCTTCCACTCTGAACCTCTTTATCATTTCTCTAATATACTTAGTTTGAGAAATAAAAATTCCTTGGTTTATTTGACATATCTGAAGACCCGAAAAGAAGGATAGTTCTCCAAGTAATGAAATTTCAAATTCATTTTGCATATCCTTTGCAAATTTATGGCTTAACCTGTCATTATTACTTCCAAAAACAATATCATCAACATAAATTTCAATTAATGAAATACCACCTTGAGTTACCTTGATGTAGAGTTTGTTGTCTTCGCTTCCTTTCCATAGTTCGTAGGGAGTTTTGTCATTATTGTTTCTGAGCATTATTTTGTTTTGAATGTGAACTATTGTATGCACTACATGTTTCCAAAACATGTCTGTCAATTTGGAATCCATTGGCATTGTTCGAGCCATTTCCTATGTAAGTATCATCCATTATGATAAAGTTCCTTTGTCTCTAAACCACTCTCTGAACCAATATATGAATCCATGATCTCTTCCACTTTCATATATCTATCCAAACCTGCTAAGTATTCTTACAAATCCATCTATGTCCATACTGTCCAAGACTCTACTTGCGCAACTGTCCATAACGTTGACCCATTTATCACTATACTATCATGAAGTCTTGATTAATCTATCAAATTGTACTTCTACTAACTAATTGTTCTACATTCGTATTCTCAAACTCTACAAGTTGCTCAAAGGATATTTATTTGGTCTACCACAACTATCTCATAGACTCTCCCTGTCTAATATTCATATTACCCGGTGTTATCACTCCAGGAAACTCTCCTAGGGTGTAAGTCAGAGATGCCTGGTAACTTAATCTTTTTGGAAACTATTTTCTCAATAATAAGTGTGGGTTTGGATCAAGATGAATATCCTAATCTCTGGATTGTATCTTCAAGACAGTCTAACTATATTCATGCAACACAAGGCCTTCAATAGCTATTTACCAGATAGGTCTGTATAACAGATGGATAAGAAAACCAATCGGTTAACCAAAAAATACATAAACCATATATATGATGGGTCAACAAACTAKCCAAAGATGCTTATGATTCTTTCTTAATAGTCAAAAGTAAGATGACAGTTACCATAGGACCATTAAATAGAGACAAAAGAACGAATTCAACTCATATGCATAGACAAAGATGAAGGAGGATCTAACAATAACAAATGAAATAAGCTTGCAGGCTTGATATATTAAAGAAAATGTCTTTCATACAAAAAAAGTAGAATATAGAACTCAAAATCGAACCTTTAGTTCATCTTCTGTCTTCAGCTTTATAGCTTTACAATACAGTTTTCAAATTCTAAAAGAATGGATCAGATATGCTAAAGATAGAAAGTCAAAACTCAATTGAAAAAGATAAGGAATGATCCTCAAAATGAGGTCAATTCCACAGTCCATAGTCTTCAGAACCTGTAGAGTCCTTGTGCAGTGCAGAATAGCCTTCCAAGGCTGATTGATGACTCTTCCAAGAGATAGAATTCGAATTTGTTGAGTTGTGCAAAAATCCTAATTTGTTGCCACCAAAATAGGTACCAAAACCAACTTGGATACCTTTTCTAATCCTTATACACCAAAAATGGATCTTGAGTCTGACTCTATAATTCAACATCTATCCATTTCAAGTGTTTTCAAATGATTCGGATTAGTAAAACCTCGATATGTGAAAAATTTAGCTTTCTCTGGCCAGTGACAGGTTTCGGTGGTTAACACAAACGAATTCTGGGTGTATTAACTACCGAAAGCTCTTCTTTTAGTAGTTAATGAATAGTCGTCGTGTTCACCTAAACCACCAAAAACTTAGCTTTGTCCAAAACTTCAAAATTGCAAAAATTGATTACCTTGATGCTTTTCTTGAGTGTTCAAGGCCTCTTTGATCATGTTGCTCTTCCTCGTACAACTCTGGGAGATTTAATTTGTTGTGTTGAAGACTGTGGTATATCCACCATTGTTGTAGCTAACTTGGCTAGGGTTTTCAAACCTATTTGATCATGTGCTGGAGGTTGAGATTCTTTTAAATTTATCCTCAGAAGTCTAAGCTGCCTGTACAGCTTCATATTCTCTCTTACCAGCACCCTGTTCTTGTCCTTTTTTATCATGTTTTTCCTTGAGACTTTGGTTCATGTTATAAAGTTTTGCATTTCTTTCAGTCAACTCTGCATTTGTCTTTTTAATGACTCTTTCTAAAAATTCCATCTCATAGATATGTTTCAGAAGTTTATTGATTTTCTGAGTCTTGGGTGCTTTAGGTTTGCTTGAAGAAGCTTTTGCTAATGGTTCATTGTGTTCATATGGAAGATTTGGTGAGGGCAAGTTGGGATAATCTTATGCAACTTTCTTAGCCTATTTGTCACCCTGTGTCTCTGTTAACCCCTTCTCTGGATCTGAGTCACTGTATGGTAAGTTCAGAGGGTTATCTCCTTTAGCAAGATCCTCAGTCTGCTCACCCTCTTTACCAAACTATAATTTCCTTTTGGTTCTTTTTCTTTTAGCAGAGGATGATTCTGTTGGATCTCTTGAAGGTGAGATAGCCTTCCTTTTTCTTCGACTGGTCTTAGGGGTGATGGAATTCTTAGCAGCAGACTTCTTCCCCTTTTCATCCTATTGAAAATTAGTTTGGAACTCATTCCAAAATAGGAAGTAATTCTAGTCCACTTGTTTCTTCTTCAAGGACTCTTTAACAATGTGTAATCAACCCTTGGTGTGACAACCTGCTAGCCACTTTGGTAGGCTTCACCTTGACTTGTCTGGCCATTTTTGTGAGAGCTTTGTGCAGGTAGAAGGGTAAAATAATGGGTGATCTGCCTGCGAAATGATTCAACAGTTTGAAATCATAACCCTGTTATACCTGCCTTCACAGGTAATGTATACAAAAATTGCCTTCAACAGAGCTTTCCATTTAGGCTCAAGAAACAACATTGGTATGTCTTTCTTCCAGATGAGATTCTTATGTTGAGGTTGTAAATATGATCTGAACTCAATGTTTGCGGGTACAGTCATATTGAACCAACATTCCCCTATCCTAGGGAGACCAGTAATCTCAGTGATGGTTGCTTCATCTACCATGAATTCCTCCTTGCCTATAAAAGTTATCCTCCCATCATATGATAATGAAAATGCTTCAGAGAGCTGTTGGTGAAATTATTCAAGCTTCTCACAGTATGATAACACGCCAACCAGTTTGAAAAAGTTGGCCACCTCAGGGTGTGCCTCTAGATACCATGTTCCATCTAACTTAAACCTGAGAGTTGGCCCAGCTTTCGGCATCTGATGAGTTGGTTTACTGTTCCTGCAATTTAGCCAAAAACCTACGAACTCGGAGACAAAACACTTAAATTTCAAAGGACACAGAGGGTGTATGTTGAGTTATAAGGCACAAAGCAGGGATGACTCAGAGTTTGATAAACCAAATCTTCAACAGATTCTAATAACAAATGTTGGCTTGATTATAGCTGAGAACTCAACTTAATGCAACAGATATAATTTAACTCAAGCTTGAAAGAATCTAATGCTACCTGAAGACTTAGGCCTTCTCAAATTTGGATCACATATGGATTGGTGACCAGCAACAGAACTCGAGCTTTATATGGTGAAACGGTAATTGACTGCGGACTGGGTTTGATAATGAAATCACGGGATTGCACAAAACTTCGGACTTGATTGCTAAATCAATGGATTTGAAAACATGATTAAGTGGAGTCATTATGAGCAAATCTTCTTGTGACTTAAAGTTATGAAAGGCCATGTGCATCAACAATATAGTTAGCTAAAAATCAACTCATAAATTTATGTGTTATGCCGAGATTTCATGTGAAATGACAAGTGGTGGTTCAAAAGGACTACAAAGCATCAAAACCCCGATCAAGTGTAATGATATCATCTTACCTTACCAATTCCATCAATTTTCGGTGGTTATCGTTTGATGATTGCGCCAACTGACAGTCGAAATGTGCGAAAGCACGGGATTTTCTTTTTCCACGTAGAAACCTTTTTGGTGGTTAACTAGGCTTTTGTCTTTCCCTTTTAACTACCGAGAATGGAGGCTTTCGATGATTAATGAGCACTTTTCAGGCCTGCCTAAACCACCAAAACCTGAAATTTTCTCTTTTTCTTGACAACACAAAATCAAATGTTTTTTCCAAGTTTATTTACAGAAAATAGACTCTCTAACACACCTAAAGAAATTTAGAAATAGATTTTTGGACTACACTCTATCACCTAAAAATAAAAATATCAATCAATTTATTTGACGAGATAACACTAGATCCTATTGGGGGTGAACGCTTCCCTGTGAGGTTTCAAGAACCACAGAACCAATGCCTTTCCTGAAAAAGAAAACTTGAAACTATATGCTAGTGTTTCCATTAGGCATGGAGTTATTCTGTAAAAGAAAAGACTAAAAATAAAATTACAATGACTAGGCTTCACAGCCTTAGACAAAATAGAGTTTCAGAAATCGCCCGTTGACTGGGCCACCGAACATTTCTTCACCTCCCAGACTTTGCAGAATGAATGTGTTGTTGTGTTGTACTTGAGTTATCATGAAAGGGCCGGTCCATAAGGAATCGAACTTGTTGTGTTTTCCTTTATCCTGTCTGAGGGCGTCCCATTTCAAAACCCAATCACCAACCTAAAAATTATGTACCTTTGCCTTCTTGTCAAAAGTATCCTTGATCCTCTTTTGATGAGCCTCTAATTTGTCCACCAACTATTCTCGGACCTGCTGCAGTTCTACCAAATCAAGCATTCTTCTTACCATATCATTTGACTCAATTTGCTCTTCCTGAAAAAATTTAGCCACTGGTAAAACTAGTTGAACAGGAAAAATGGCATCAGTTCCATAGACCAATTTGAATGGAGAGGTTCCTATGGATTTTTTGATAGTTACTTTGTCTACCCACAGAGCAAATTTTATTTTAGAGTCCCAATTCTTTTTTTTCTCCTCTAACATCTTTCTGATGATTCTAATTAAGCTCTTATTGGATGATTCGGCCAATCCATTACCTTCAGGGTAGTAGGGGGTTGAATGTACCAATTGGATTCCCATTGATTCACACATATCGACCTATGCATTTTGAAATTTGTTACATTATCTGTTACCAGCCTTTTGGGGCAACCGAATCTGCTCAGGATGTTTTCATAAAGAAATTTCATGACGACCTGATGAGTGGCATTCCTGGTGGGAACTGCCTCTATCCATTTTGACCACTAGACGAAGGATTAATATCGCCTATAAAATCTAAACCCCACTGCTGAAAAGGGCCATTCACTACTATAGGTCTTAGGGGCAGAGATTTTAGCTGTTGTTTTCCTGTGAATCTTTGACATTTATCACAAGCTTTGACGAAGGCACACACATCTGAGAAAACAAAAGGCCAATAGTACCCAGCCCTTAGAATTTTATGAACTGTGGTCTTCTAGTAATGGTGACCTCCACAAACACTTGAATGAAACTGATGTATAACTTCCACTGACTCTTCTTTGTCTAAACATCTGAGTAGTAAACCAGCAGGGTCTTTCCAATATAACAGATTATTGTAAATGAAAAATTTGATGGCTCTGAGCTTAAGGGCTTGGGCTTGAGTCATGCTAAGTTCAGGAGGAACCTCTAGCTTTTGTAAAAAATGAATAATACCTGAGTACCACTCACAAGAA
>ML850921.1:17438-31533 GCA_009831015.1 Picea engelmannii
TTTTCCCTAAAAGAAAATTTTGTTCCTAAAATATTGCAAATATGAGAAGGAAGTAATGTTTAGAGGTTGATTAAAAACTTGTACATATTATTTTCAGACTCGTAAAACTAAAAAGTATATATATAAAAATCAAAAAGAAATCTGGCTCCTAATAAAGTTTATACTCGATCTCATCCAGACCCAGAACCTGCGATAGTGACAGATAATCCAGAACAGTTGCTTAGGAAAAAGACCATTGTTGAAAGTTCAGTAAGTCATACTCCCTTTCATAAGTCCCTTTCCTTTTCAGAGGAGCTTGTTACCTTTCAAAACCTTGACTTTGACATCCTTTCCAAACAAAGCCTGTTTAGAACAAGATCAGATAGTTTTGTGACTGAAATCATTCTGGACCCAACTGTTTTGCAACCCCGGACTCCTAAAGTTCTATCTCCCACTGCTAAACCTCAAACCACTCACTCGGTGCTATCCAGTCCCTCTTCGTCCTCATCTTCGGTCAATCCCTCACCTATCATCCAGTTTGTCATCCCACCTCCTCCACCTATCATGGCAGCCAGATACACTCCCTTGGTGTTGGCCGCACCTCTTCATGCTATGCCCCAAGACTATCAAATGAGACTCCCACAGTTCGATGGAACAGGACCTTTGAATGCCCAACAACACATTGATAAAATGAATGATTATTTTGACCTGTAGGAAGTAGATGAGGTTGACGTTCAAATGAGATTGTTTGCCCAAAGTTTGACGGGTGACGTTAAGAAATGGTATAAAGTTTTACATGCCGCCTCAATCCTTGAACTTACCTCATTTCAAAGGATTCTTCTAGACAGATGGGAGGTAAAGAAAAACCCTCTCCAAATATTTTTAGAATACAAAAATATCAGAATAAATCAAGGTGAGACAGTACACAATTATTGCACCCATTTCAATAACATGTACAACGCAATTCCAGTCGAAATCAAACCTCCACAAGGTTTGGCATTGATAAAATTCCCTGATGGTTTTGACGCCGATATGTCGTACCAACTAAGGGAAAGAAATTCTACCACCCTGGAGGAAATGTAGAAAAGCGCAATAAGTGTGGAGGCCAATTTGTTGGCAAAAAGAGCATGACAAAGGTCAGAGAGGAGAGTCACAATTAAAGAGGAACCTTCCACATCAACCTCCAATTCCAAATTGGATTCCTTGGCCAGAGAAATGGAGAGAATGATGGAGAGACTTACTGTATCTGAAAGAAATCCTCCTAGAGAAAACCCATCAGCTCCTCAAGTTCGGAATCCTAACTTCAGAAGAAACCCTCCTCAAATAAAACAGAGAGATCCTAGGGATCAAAGAGAGTAGAGAGGTCTGGATAAATAGATTAGACCTCCCATACAAGAAAATTATGCTGATGAAGGAGAGGAAGTAATTGAGGAACTAGAGGATACTCATATAAATCTCATAGGCATTCACGATAACGAAGCTATTTTCCTTACCCAAGAAGAGCAAGAACTTTTTCTTCTCATTCAAACAAAAGTAAGTGAAGAAGCTGAAGACGCTAAACAATAGGCATTCAAAAATGCCATTTTGGAGGTACACCAGTAGTACAATCTACGAAGTAGAAAGACAGAAGGAAGTTCCCCGAAAAAGGTGATTGAAATGAAGAAGGTAGTCGAAACCAAAAAAGCCTCTGAGCCTTCTGCCGAAAAGATTCCTGAGAAAAGTAATGCCGAAGTTCCAGCAAAAAGAAACCTTACTATTCTGAAAAGATTGTCGCAGCCTGAGGTTTCATCTATTAATCCACCAAGTACTTCTGGCCAGAAGAGTGTGGTGGAAAAAACAGAATTGATGAGCCAAAGCAGAGCTCCTACACCTTTCAGCCTCGAAGGGGAATTAGCCAAAGTAAAAATTCCCATTCCACTTTTTGAGTTGATGAACAAAGATGCTTATCATTCACAGGTGATTAAAGTGATGACCATTGAACCTGATATAGGTATGAAGGCCTTAACCATTGGATCGGTGAATCATTCAGACACTATGAACCTTACAGATGATCAACCTGAACTTCTGTTCGGACCTGAAGTGGATGGCCAAACCGACAATGGTGTTGTCGCTCCTTTTTACATCAGTCTAAATATACATGACCTGATTCTGCATAATGATATGCTAGATTCAGGTGCTTCCCATAATCTGATGCCTAAAGCAGTGATGGAGAAACTGGGACTGAAGGTCACCAGACCTTACAAGGATTTACACTCATTTGACTCCACTAAAGTTATATGTATTGGTTTGATCAAGGATCTATGTATCACCCTATTTCAGATTCCTGCAAAAAGCATGGTCATGGATGTTGTAGTTGCAGACATTCCCTCGAAGTATGGAATGTTGTTTTCCTGGTCTTGGGGGCCTAAGTTGAGAGGTACCCTATAGCTAGATATGTCATATGCCACTGTCCCAGTTTTTGAGAAACAAAGAAGGCTATACAGAGAAAAATTGATGAAATACATGGTCAGTAGCCAAGAAAAACCGCACAACTATCCTCTGTACTCTGCACATTCTGACCTGGATTCTTTTATCCTGTATAACGATGGTGACACGGTAGAGCAAATAACTCAACTGGAAGAAGATACATCTGGTCTGGATGAAGTCCAAGAAATCATCGAGGCAGAAACAAAGAAAAACGTGATAACTGAAGAATTACCAGCAGATTTCTGGAGCATGGATTTTGATGGAGTAGTAAGCAAAGAAGGAGCTGGGGCAGGAGTTTGGTTGCACAATCACAGATCCAGGTATTCGGAAAACCATTCTTACAAATTAAATTTCCAATGCACTAACAATATATTCGAGTATGAAGCCTTGATGCTTGGTCTGAAACTTTTAAAAAGGGTTGGTGCCAAAAAGATTATGGTAAGAGGTGATTCTGAGTTAATAATCAAGCAAATTAAAGGTGAGTATGTTGTGAAACACCCCCATCTTAGAGCTTATAGGAATGTTGTTCTCGATGCCCTTAGATGTTTCACTGAAGTTGACTTGCAGGTAATGCCTAGGGGATAGAATATTTTGGCAGACGGATTAGCTACGTCAGCAGCCACATGCAAGATTCCTTTTCATTCTACTTGCCCATACATGGTAGAGGTGAAGTGCAGACCAACTGTTCCCGACAACATTAGGTACTGGAAGGTATTTGCTAATGATGATCAAATTGAAGACTTTCTGCATTGTAAAAATGATTTTGAGTGTACAAATATAGATTTAGAGAACGAAGATGAAAATTTAAAAATATATGATTTCGAAAATGATAGTGTAAATAGCATAGATTCAGGGGAGTTAGGTGATGATAAGATGGAAACCGATATTTTGCATTTGAAAATTAATGTTTTACCTAGGGGTTTAGTTCCTTTAGAGGACTTGTTTGATTTTAATGATGTAGCCAAAAAACCAAAAATTGAAGCCAGTGGTCAAGAAGTAGAAGATTGTAATATAGGGACAGAAGAGAAACCCAAGATGGTCAAAATGTCCAAATCATTACCCCTTGAGAAAAAAATCAAATACATTGAGCTATTCAAGGAATATTCAGATGTGTTTTCCTAGGGTTATGAGGACCTGAAAGCTTATGATACCAGCATCATACAACATAGGATTCCAATAAAAGAAGATCAAAAACCGTTCAGACAGAAACTTAGGAGAATCAATCCCAAGTTACTTCCCCTGATAGAAAAAGAAATCAAAAAAATGTATGATGCCAAAATCATAGTCCCGTTACAGTTTTCTAGATGGGTCTCAAATTTGGTCCCAACACGAAATAAATATGGAGAAATCAAGCTTTGCATTGATTTCTGAAATATGAATAAGGTCTCCCTGAAGGACAATTACCCCTTGCCAAAAATGGACCACATACTACAAAGGGTAGTCGAATCAAGTCGAATCTCTTTGCTGGATGGGTTCTCGGGTTATAATCAAGTCCTCATTCACCCAGATGACCAAGACAAAGCCACTTTCACTACACCATGGGGCACTTTCATGTATGTGAAAATGACTTTTAGTTTGATGAACGTTGGAGCCACTTTCCAGAGAGCGATGGACATCACCTTTGTGGAAGAATTAGGAAAATTTATTGTCATCTATCTGGACGATGTAACTGTGTTTTCCCAATCTGATGACGAGCACCTATGACATCTCAAACGAGTCTTTGATAAATGCAGGAGATTTGGGATTTCTTTAAATCCTAAGAAGAGAATTTTCATACTAGAGGAAGGAAAACTGCTAGGGAACATAATCTCTAAGGAAGGAATCAAAATAGACCCCAGCAGAATCGAAGCCATACAGAAATTATAACACCCAAGAAACATCAAAGAATTACAGTCTTTTATCGGAAAAATAAACTTTCTACGAAGATTCATACCCAACCTGGCTGAGCTCCTTAGAAACATTACAAATATGTTAAAAAGGGACGTAAAAATAAAATGGGACACCCAATCCAGGCAGTCTTTTGAACAAGTCAAACAAGCACTCACATAGGCCCCCATCTTGATCGGTCCTGACTTTACCAAAGATTTCTATCTTTTTTCTTTCGCCTCTGAACACACCATTGCAACAGTATTACTACATAAAAACAGCGAAGGGTATGAACAACCCATAGCCTTTTTCAGTAAAGCTTTAAGAGATGCTGCTTTGAATTATAAAATAATGGAGAAACAAGCTTTTGCCTTGGTAAAAGCCATCAAATATTTTAGAGTATACATTCTCCATTCCCATGCCATTGCATATGTTTTGAATGCAGTAGTAAAAGACATTTTAACCCAAGACAATCTAGATGGAATAAGAGGAAAATGGATTTCTGTCATTTTAGAATATGACATAGAGATTAAGCCTACGAAACTAATTAAAGGTCAAGGTCTAGCAAAATTAATGGCTGAATCAAATTTCCATGCTCTTGACATTAATTTCTTAGCTGTAGCAAATGAGTAGGGTGAGCAGGCGACTCCAAGCGTGAGAGAGTTATTTCTCAACTCTCCATGGTACGCAGACCTAATATTTGTTTTGCATAATTTACAAGCTCCCCCTGGTCTAACTAAGACTAAAGCTAGGTTTTTGAAGTTGAAAGCATTAAAATTTTGCATTCTAGAAGGCAATCTGTATTGGAAAGATCCTGGAGGGATTTTGTTAAATTGTCTATTGAAAGATGAAGCTGTTAAAGTATTACAAGAGTTTCATGCAGGATATTGTGGTGGTCATCTGAACTAGAAGACTACAGCCAACAAAATCCTCAGAGCTGGATTCTATTGGCCAAATTTATTCGCCGATGTACATCATAAAGTGACTTCATGTCATCAATGTCATCTGTTTGAAGGAAAAAGGAAACTCCTTCCTCTACCCCTGAAACTGATCTCCGTTGAGGCCCCTTTCTAGCAATGGGGATTGGACTTCATTGGAGAAATACACCCCCCTTCTTCAGGCCAGCACAGGTGGATTCTTACTGCCATAGATTATTTTACAAAATGGATCGAAGCAGTACCAAGCAGGCAAGCCACTGATTCTGTCATTATTAAATTTCTTGAAAATAATATCTTGTCTTGCTTTGGATGTCCTAGAAAGATTATAAATGATAATGCAGCTGCTTTTCGATCGAAGAAACTCATAGATTTCTGCAACTAGTACCATATTGGTTTGGGACATTCCACAGCTTACTACCCTCAAGGGAATGGGCTGGCAGAATCCTCAAACAAAACCCTAGTAAACATCATCAATAAAATGTTGTAGGAAAACAAGAAGTCATGGCATAACAAGTTGGTTTTTGCACTATGGACTGACAGACTGACCACCAAAAGGTCAATCGGTATGTCACCATATCAGCTGGTCTATGGCACAGAAGCAATTTTTCCCACTTCCTTAGGAGTCCCTGTCATGAAATTACTTCAAGAAATACAGGTCGAGCCAAACGAATCACAAAGAAGGATCAATCAGATGATCCATTTGTAGCAGTCTAGGGAAGAGGTATACAACAAGACCCAGGTAGTCCAAGAAAGCATTAAGAAGATTTTTGACAAAAGAACCAATGAAGATGATTTTGAGCTAGGAGATTTGGTGCTGAGATGGGATGCCCGAAATGAAGACAAGGGAAAGCATGGAAAATTCGATATTCTGTGGAAGGGACCATACATGATTCAAGCATTCAGATAAAATAACATTTTCTTGCTAAACAACAATGATGGAATAGATCTGCCAGGAGGACCTGTAAATGGCAGAATGTTGAAGCATTATTTACCACCTCAGTAGAGACTCGAGGTTACACTCTCCATTGTACATACCATTATTTTTTCACCTGCATTTTCTGAGTGAATAAATTTAGTCAGTTGGTTGAAGCCTGAAGAGAAGGCCCTAAGCTGCTAACCACTGTTTTTCCATTTTTCGAGAATAAAACCAATCAAGCAACGAAGGCGACTAAGGAGAAATTTTTAGAACATCAGGAACCAGGATTCTTGGCACTTCACAAGGAAAGTACCATCCCCAGGTGGAGCCACTGTTATCACCCTATAAGTTATAGTATCAATTGGTGACTGGAATATTATCTCTCTCTAGTGTTTTTGTTGACAAACGATTTTTCATTCTGCAAATAATTTGAAAAAGAAAAGAAAAAAAAAAAAAAAAAAAGAGGGCATTAAAAGATTTCAATAAAAGCTCCATGCAATAATAGCAACTTGGTCCATACCTTTCAAGCATGGCCAAGTTCTTTTCAAATTGATGTTGATAGGATTAGTCAATAAGCTTGGATAAACCATTCAATCTAAGCCAAAGGATCTAGGTTAGATTAATGAATAAATCTGGCCAGACTGTCTAATCTTGGTCAGATAGCCCCAGGGTAGAGTAAGTTCTTATCCCAACAATCCAATCTGGGTTAATTGTCATAGGAAGCTAGGTTAGAATATATGATAGTTTCTTTACTTCAATAAAACCAGCTCGATGATCAATGTTGCACCATGTTTCAGATGCTTAAAATGTTGTTTGTCTAACCCCGTGGTGGTGTATACATGAAAAGCCTTGGGAAAAAACCTATGAAATGCACTTATCCTAAGTTCTCTGGTGCATTAACTTTCCACGTCCTCACTTATGCTCCACTCATATATCAATGGTCAAGATGATTACACCCAGATCTACGGTGGTCAGATTTTTCGGACCCCC
Organism: Picea engelmannii; assembly: GCA_009831015.1. Classification (NCBI taxonomy): domain Eukaryota; kingdom Viridiplantae; phylum Streptophyta; class Pinopsida; order Pinales; family Pinaceae; genus Picea; species Picea engelmannii. The sequence goes on from ML850921.1 coordinate 24,594, forward strand.
TGACCGTTCTATCTTTAACGGAGGGGGGGGGTGGGGGTCTGGAATTGCTGATAATACACACGCACATATGCATGGCCCAAGTTTAAGTGCACGGATCTATGGTCTATATTGGATTTTAGACCCCCCCTTCCATTCTACCTTTAATGGAGGGGGGCGGTCCAGAATGTGTTATAAAGAACGTGCACAAATCCATGGTCAAAAGTCAAGTGCACAGATCAACAGCTCAAGGTGTCTTTTAGACCCCCCTGACTGATCTGCCTTTAACTGAGGGGGGGGTCCGGAATGGAATCTTTCCTCTGGCGGGCCCCTATCTATACGTGGCATGAATCTACTGGTCCAGAGTCCCACCGCCTCCTACCATATGACATACCTTCGTCACCTCTTGATGTCATCATCCACCTTACCAAAAGAGTCACATACCATAATTTCTGTCAGTCCTTCCCCCTCATTCACTCGTGGCAAGCCCCCTCACCATGATTTTTACCCCAATCGGTAACCACCACATCACCCATCCATATTCCTCAATCACTATCACCTGCCATCTCACACTCTAAGTGCTTCGTTGGCCATTTATTACTAGATAACCTATCTGTTAACCAGCTGACCTGTCCCCCGCACCCAACGGACACCTGTTTACTCAAAACTACCCTCACTCCTCTTTCTTTCACCATTTACCCACTCATCGCACCAGAGAATTTTACACCGTTTTCTTCTCCATTATATTCAGTCGCCCCCATCTATAATCGTCCCCGGTAACATTTTTTTTTGTAGGTACCATTACAGTAATGGTGCCAAAGTCAAAACGAGTAGAAGGAGAGGAGAATACATTCCTCCCGCCTCCTGTCGACCTTGACAGGATTCCACTGGTCGATAAAGATTACTTAATCGCAGATACAAAGTGCGATTTCGATTTCGCAGACCTTCAGTCATGGCTCAAAGAAGTTTTCCTGGACCAGAGTGACGAAATTGGACTCTGGGAGTCCAACCTACCCCTGTATCTCTTTCCTCAGATTCACCCTTTTCCAGAGTTTTCCATCAAGTGCCAGGCCCACTATATTCTCGAGCAACGAGCCATCGTGTCCTCATCTGGAGAAGTTCTTTTCCTCATCACGCCTGAAACCATCGACCAAATGATGCAAATACCCCAAGTTGAATCTGCATCACCTTTTAACCTTGAAATTTTCATAGAATTATACCAGAAGATGACTTTCCCTTGAAGAGCTCAAATATTTGAGCTTTTCCTCCCATAATCCGCTCAACTCCCCGCTACAAATCCCCCTTATCCTTCTTCCATGTTTTCGACTAAAGGAAACCAGATTATCTCGTCCATATGCACCTTGTTGGGTTATTATTCGTATTAGTGGGTAGATGAACCCATTCTAGGATTTTTGTCTATTTTCTCCACCAATGAGAAGCCCACTACCTAGTTAAACTTTAGCACATTCCTGGCAAATAATATTCATGAACAGTTTGACAATTTCGTCACAGAAGGCATGTTCCAATATTCTTCAATACTGGCGTACTTGTTCGTTTTCTTCAAAGAGGACAAATTTTCTTTTTCCATACAGAAGATGGATGAAGATGGTAGACCCCAGGCAGTAACCGCATGGACCTCCTTGCTCAGGCATAACTCCATGGAATTCAGTTTGAAGCAGTTCATCGATCAATTATATCACCCAGTGGTAAGTATGCTTAGCGGTAGGCCCGAACCTAGGATTAATGATGAAGTTCAGAGGATCCTACATCTCTCAGATCACACAAAGACTGGTGATTGGTATTTATACCAAAATCACACCGAGATCAGAGTATATGGGTGTGAGTTGGCCCCGTATAAGCTGCCTAAATACCTGCCTGTCAGAATTTTTTCTTTGGAGTACATAAGGCAGATGATAAACTCTGATGATATTCATGTTGTGTCTCTAAAGAAAAAGCAATATCTCAGAATCAAAGGGCAAATTGGCTCTTTCATCTGCAACAATCGAGGCACCGGAGAGGAAGAAGACAGGCTGCTGAAGGAAATGAAGTTCTTCATGAGTTTCACATGGCACTACGATCTGTGCGGGATTATCTCTGAGATGAGGGTGAAAAACAAGAATATCCCGTATGTCCACGAATCTAGGCCTGAATTCAAGAAATTCGCAAACCAGACAGGATGGGAACCAAACACTTTGGTTGAAGAAGAGAAACAGGACCCCCCGACCACTGTATCAAAAACAACCACACCACAGGATCCGAAAGAGAAAATGCCTAAGCAATATTTGTCACCGCATGTCACTGAAGTATCGTCAGAAGAATTCCAACTGCATACCAAGAGTCCCAAAACTAGTCCAGCTCCCGACCTGACTGGGGAAAAGGAAGTTCCATCTACTACAATGACAAAGCTTGATAGGCCGCCCCTCACTGCAAGCCTCCAGCATATCATAATCTCAGTGTTTCCAAAGAAATATACAGATACTCCATCAACCACCCATCCAGGCAAGATAGGACCGAAGCTAAGCATCTTTGAGAAATACGATCTGATCAAGAAAAAGAATCAGACTCTGACTAGCCGCACTTGCGCCCAGTTCTGGAAGCAGACATCAACTGCACAACATAGGCTGTTATCAGCATTTGACATTGAGAAGGGAAGAATGCATATGGCATTCCTCCAAGCACAGGTTTCGGATCAAAAGGTAATCATTGATTACAAAAGGGCCACTTTTGAATTCCAGACTAACAACGTGCATCCAGCCAATTAGATGGATCTACACAAGTAAACAGGAGAAATGGTTTTCTATACGCTGGCACATGCTTCCACTACTGCATCCAAGTTGCAAGTGTCCTTGAACAACGTCCAAACACAGTTTAAGTTGGAGAAGATATCATCCTTTGCCAAGGACAACAGGATCAAGAGTTTAGAGGAACTGGTCCTCAAGATCGGGTACGATTCCTCGAACATGAAAGCAACCAAGGAGATGATTAAAAAGAAAAATGCCAACATAGCCTCCTTAAGGAAAAAATTAAAACTGCCACCAATAGAGGATTCACAGGCGAAGGAAATAGCAGAGACAAAAGGAGAAAAAGATGAAATGCTTAAACTAATCATGGAGCAGAATGCACAACTAAAGGAAATGGAAGCTGAGATGGAGAAGATTGTAAAAGAGAAAGAACAACTGAAGCCAATGGAAGTCATTCCATTGAGTGAAGTTCTAGTTTGAGGAGTGAGCACAACATCAGTAACAGAAGTCCCATCGGTGAATCCACTAACATCTCTGGAAAAGACAACTGAATTGGCCAAATCTATGGAATAGATGAACCTGCAGGAAACAGAGATTAGAAGGATCAAAAAGGAGAATGAGAACCTTCAGGAACTCAAATCTTCCTATCAGATCAGCCTCTCCAAGGAAAAGAAGGTGTCAGACCAGCTCAAACAAGAGTTACAATAGCTCCGGAAGCAAACAGTGGCAGGTAAAACTCTAGCCGAAGTCAAAGAAAGTGTCTGGACTAACATCACCAAGTCTATGAACGAGATATGGCCTATGATACAGATCATGTTTGAGCAAAATGAATTGGTGCAGAGAAGAAAACAGGCCATCAAGAAGATCAAATCAGAATTGGGAGAGATGCCCACACAAGCTAATGAAATCATCAAGTTCCTGAATTCTAAGACGAGGGAGGAGCTGGAAGAGATGAGAATTGAGGATAGAACAGAGACCATCTTTGAGGTCAAGAGAGTTTTGACCAAGAGAGGACTGATGCTTCAGCCGGAAGAAAAGATTCAGGTAATGGACCTAGGGGTACAAAGGTTTTTCAGTAAGATTGAGGCTCTACATAAGAAAAGTCTTCCTGTTCTGAAGGTAATAAATGACAAACTGATGACACTCCCAGACTACAAAAAGAGACTGGCCAATGTGGCTAAGGATAGTTCAAAGTTTTCAGGAATTCAAGGCAACATCACTGACAAGGCATTTCTAGATGTGTTTCAGTTGGACATCATTATTCAACATGAGATTCGATACATCTTCATCACCAAACCTACTTTCACCAAGTACACAGAAATGGATGAAGTTTATCGAAGGCTACTCAAAGTCAACATTCCCAGTCATCTTCGATGGGAAGAACTCTATGACCTGATCGAGTAGTAGATGAGGTATCCCAGCCTAGTCATTTGTCCAGTCATATGAGGTCATGTAGAGGCCTCACCAATGGTTCACCCAGAAAACAACATGCAGTTGCGGAACATCATCAAGCAGTTCCTAGATTTCTGTAATTTGTTAAGTTAGTTAGGCTAAAAATAGATTTACCACGTCCTGATCTTTGATGACAGGATTGTTTGTATTTTTGGGTTATAAATACTTCATCACTCGAAGTATTGAAGGTTGATCTTCACACCCTGCAAGCTATCAGACTGTAATATTTTTGAAGAGATATTCCATTAATACAAAGAGGCATTTTTACAGGATTCTTGCATGTATTCACTGGTGACGTTTTTCTCTCTAAGTTAAATGTTATTCTCGCTTTGTTATCACACTGTTTTCTAAATCTAATCTTTGGAAGTAACGAACGTTGCAGGATTTATCACGTGTACCCTGTTTCTGACTTAAAATATTTTAGTGTTTTATCTTCTGATTTTACAATAAAGAAATTCTTAACTGCTTCTTTGTTGTAATTGTCTTTCTCCTCTATTCTACTATTCCTCATTTATGCTACTAAATAATCCAGTTATTATATTATCTCACCCTGTGAAAGGTTTCTTTGTTTTTCTGGTTTGGACTTCATTTTTAAGATACAGACCCCATAGCCCAATGGATGTGTAAACTATCTCAACGAACCCGACAAACACTACAACAACAAAACAAACTTATTTGTTTACCTAGCCTAATATTTTAAAAAATTGAAACATATCTAAATCATATAGAGAGATCCCTCTCTGAAGTTGGAAGGGCTAGATCCTAGCTTCAAAAGTGGTTGGATAAAGTTACATCTCGTAGATTTCTTCTTTCTGAAAACCTCTAGGAAATTTACAGAGCATTAACAAAACAAATACCCACTTGTAGATCTTCTACGATCCATATCTCCAGCCCAGTCTACATCAACAAAGCCATGTATGTCCACCACTCTTTCCAATCCTGGTCTTCCTTGGCAGCACAATCCATATCTGGTGGTGCCATGAAGATGCCTGAAGACCCTCTTTATTGTTGTCCAATGCTCCTTCCCTGGTTTTGACATATACCTGCTCAAAACCCCCACTGCATGTGCAATGTCCAGTCTAGTACAGATCATTGCATACATAAAACTGCCAACTGCACTGGAATATGGAACATGGGACATGTCCTCTTCTTTTTCCTGTGTCTTGGGACACTGTTCTGCAGATAACTTTACACCTATAGGAATAGGAACCTTAACCGTTTTACTTCCATGCATATTAAACCTCTACAATATCGTCTCAACATATTTTCTCTGATTCAACAAGAGTTTCTTGTTTGCATGATCTCTTTTAATCTCCATTCCCAGAATGAAGTTAGCAGCACCAAGATCCTTCATGTCAAATTTGGAGGATAGTTGCGATTTCACCTCCTTGATAACATCCATGTTATTTCCTACCAATAACATGTCATCAACATACAACACTACATAAATGAAGTGATTACCAACCTTCTTGGAATATGCACAGTGATCATCCCTGCTTCTTACAAATCCCAATCCAAGGATGTATGTGTCAAACTTTTGGTACCACATCCTAGGTGATTGCTTCAGACCATATAGTGACTTCTTTAGCTTACATAACAACTTTTTCTTTCCCTTCACTACAAAGCCTTCTATCTGCTTCATGTAGATTTCTTCTTCCAGATCCTCATGTAGGAATGTTGTCTTCACATCCATGTGTTCCACTTCAAGATCAAAATAAACAACAATAGATAAAAGAAATTTAATAGAAGTTAACTTAGAAACAAGAGAAAAAATCTCACCAAAGTCAATTCCCTCTACCCGGGAATAACCTTTTGCTACTAACCGAGCTTTGTATTTCTCCACTTTACTTGTGCATTAAAATTCTTCTTAAACAACCATTTTCTACCAACAGATTTTCTTCCAACTGGAAACTCAACTATATCCCATGCCTCATTCTTATCCAAGGAATCCATTTCTTCAACCATGGCCTTCTTCCAGAGTTTACTATCCTTTGAATTGACTACTTCCCTGACAGTTCTGGGATCACCATCAATAATAGATAAAGTGAAATTGGAACAAAAATCAAGTGGACTATACCTTTAAGGTTGCCTTCTATCTCTCACTGATCTCCTCAATACTGGGGTATGAAGTTCTTCTTCTTCTTCTTCTTCTTCTTCTGCTTCCTCTTCTTCAGATGATTCAGATTTTTCATCATGCAACTCAAGATCTATTTTCTCAGGTTTTTCTTTCATTGGTAGCAATTCATGTTTGGAAACATCTTTTACCTCTATGAAAACAACATCTCGACTGTAAACAATTTTCTTTGTTTCTAGGTTCTAAATATTATAACCTTTCACACCATCTTTATAACCAATAAAGATACACTTTTCAGCCTTTTTATCCAACTTACTTCTATTTTCCTTTGGAACATGTACATAAGCATCACAACCAAAAACTCTAAGATGTTGAAGAGAGGGTTTCTATTCAGACCATACCTCATGTGGAGTTTTATCATCCAACGCTAATGAAGGTGATCGATTGACCAGGTAACATGTTGTACCCACTACCTCTGCCCAAAATTCTTGTCCTAACCCAACATCGCTGAGCATGCTCCTTTATTTTTCCATCAGTGTCATGTTCATCCTTTCTGGAACTCCATTTTGTTGAGGAGTGTATGGAGTAGTATTCTACCTTGCTATACCACGCTTCTTACATAATTCTCCGAATTCATTTCCACTGAATTCTCCACCATTATCTGTTCTCAATACCTTTATTTTCTTCTCTGTCTGAT
>ML850922.1:0-15673 GCA_009831015.1 Picea engelmannii
AGGAATTATGTAATAAAGTGACATCATCTTTATGGGAAAGGGACATATTGTTGTATTGAATTAATTGAAAGTGAAACTTACAACCTGAGCCTTGATGTCATAGGTCTCCTTTCGATGGCTCCTAGCTCTAACACACACACTTGTTCATGCATGAAGAAAATCAACCACTTGTGATGACCTTGCTATTGTCTGTTGTTGTTGTAGCATCATTCCTCCATACAGTCTTGCACTAATTCTCTAATCAATCTCTAACTAGCTTGTTGCTTGTTTGCTTAACCCTTTCCATGAGCAATCCCCTCAATATATAGGAGAAGATAGATTAGTTACTTGGATAGGGAATGATCCCAAGATATCTGGAATGCCAGCACCTGAATAACCATTCGAAATCCAACTCACCCTTCTAGAAGATTCCCTTCTAGAAGGTTCGAGATTCTTATCTTTTTCCCCTTTAAGAACATGTTCGCACCCTAATAATGAGTATAGTGTGAGAAGTTCGCACCCCAGCTTAATGTAGCCTGCGAGAAACAGGCATTCTCGCAGGTGAATATATAAGTAGCCTGTGAACATGCTTCAAAGTGTGAATTCTGGAAGAAGACAACTGTAACTTTTCTCAGGAAAGTGTTCTTGGTAAAGAGCTTGATTTTCTATCATCATAACATCATCACGACATCATCACAATGACCAAATTTGTGGATAACACTCCTGGCCTTTAACACTTAGGCTCTTCGGCCTAATAAACACATAAGCCCACCAGCTTATCAACACTCGGCTCACCAACCTACAAAACATTATTACAATTCATAATATAACTGGGGCACGTCCTTGGGGTGTTACATTGAAGGCTCTAAATTTCCTGACCTGCACAACCCTTCCCCCTTTGCTAGCCACTCGGACTTCGGCTCCCTCAGAGTTCGAAGTGAACGATCCCCCTAGAACAAAACATTTATGTTTTGCAGAAGAGAGCACTTTCTCTTCTTCCTCAACGACCTTAACGAGGCATTATTTCCTCATATCAGAGAAAAAAGGACCCTTGGGGGGATTATCCATTGAGTCAGTAACTGCGGAAAAAAGTGGGCGGGGGAGAAAATCGTTGATTTCGAAAGCACAGAAAAAATCCAAAAGTGGTATCTTTGTTGGCAAACAACTCTCTATTCAACGGGTGCTTAGAGCAAGGCAAGCCCTTGGAAAGGGCTCGTGATGAAATGATGTTCTTTTAATTGCAGGGGTCTGGTTGGCTCCCTTAAAAGACCAGCCCTAAAAACGGTGATCAATTCTAAACACCCTGATATTATACTGTTACAAGAGATGTTGGGGGAAGGGGGGGAGACAAAATCCAGATTAATCTCCTTACTCCCAGGATGGAACTTTGAAACCCTGGATGCAATAGGAAGATCTGAGGTCTGGCAATTGGATGGAACACCCATTCCATAAAAATCTCAAATTCCTGGGGCTTTGAGTCTGGTCTTGGCATAACAATCTATTTGTCGAAACTGGATGAAAATCTTCACATCATCAACATTTATGGCCCCTGTCAGAACAGAGGCACCTTCTGGGATAATTTTTTCACTAAGTCTTTCCTGAAAGATCAACAGGTTATCCTAGGTGGAGACCTAAACTTTTCTTCGAGGCTCTCAGAAGTTTGGGGAACACATGCGAGAGTTGATCCTTTGATGGGTTACTTCACACAAAAAATTGTCGAATGCAAGTTATTGGATATTGAACTAGTAAAACTCAAACGAACTTGGAGAAATAACAAAGTGGGGGAAGACAGTATAGCAAAAAGATTAGATCGTTTTATGTTAATGAACTCTTTCTTGGAAAATCTCGTTCACCTAAAACAATGGATTGGATTTGGAGGCATTTTAGATCACGTCCCGATCTTTCTGGAGTTAATACAAAGGTCGAGCAAGCCAACTAGCCCTTTCAAATTCAACAAGACATGGTTAACAGATGACTCCTTAACAAACTTGGTAAGAGAAAACTGGACCCCCTTTCATCAGGAAAGCACACTCTCGACAACATCTAACTTTGTTGAAAATCTAAAAAGGATCAAAGCAAAAACAAAGACCTGGGCTTTCCAGAAAAGACAAGCAGAAGAACTGGAACTTAAAAATATGGAAACCCAATTAAAATGAATTTTGGAGGAATAAGGGGGTGGATATGCTACTCTAGAAGCCAATATGACACTACTCAGACTAGAATATAGGAGAAACAAGTTACTCAAGGAAAAGAAAGAAATGTGGACGTTGAAAAGCATAGCTATCTAGCTGAAAAGTGGACATGAGAACACAAAATTATTTCAATCTAATGAAAAAGGTATAAAGTGTTCAAATACCATTTGGCATTTGAAGGATCGGGATGGAAACCAATAAAACTCCTTTGAAGGAATGTCAAGAATAGGGAAAAAGTACTTTCAAGAACTCTTTAGAGCAGAGAACCGGGCTACTATAGAAGAAGTGGTATCTATGGCCCAGTACTTTCCTAGATTCACCAATGATGAGGATAATAGAATGTTGATGGAAGAAGTTACTATTGAAGTATTAAAAGAAGTAATGTGAAGCTTCCAAAGAGACAAAAGTTCAGGACCAGATGGTTGGACCATTGAATTTTTTTTGGGTTGTTTTTACCTCTTAGGTCAGGATATCCTAAATTTGGTAGAATAGATCAGAATTGTAGGGAAAATGCCACTAAGCCTAAATTCCCCCTTCATAGCCTTAATCCCTAAAAAGGACAACCTTGATACCTTAGACGATTTTAGGCCAATTTCACTCTGCAACTGCATCTACAAAATTGTCTCCAAAATCATAGCAAGAATAGTGAAAAGAATCCTCTCTGACAAAATTTCGAGTGAACGGTTTAGATTTTTGGAAGGTAGACAAATCCACGAAGCGGTAGGGGTGGCACAAGAAGCACTACACAACATAAAATCCAGAAAACTAAAAAGCGCAGTACTAAAAATTGATCTATCCAAAGCCTATGACAGAGTAAGTTATCTCTACATACATCTTCTTCTAACTCACTTGGGATTTGCAATTTCTTTTGTCAGATGGATTATGTGTTGTATTACTACAATTTCTTTCTCAGTGCTTATAAATGGATTGGCCTCCCCTTTTTTTTGCTTAGAAAGACGCTTAAGACAGGGTTGTCCACTCTCTCCGCTACTTTTTCTCCTAGTAGCTGAGGGGCTCAGCAGAGCAATCTCAGAAGAAAAACGAACAAGGTCATTATCTGGTATCAAAATCTCTCCTTCCCTCCAAGTTACACATCTACTTTTTGTGGACGATATACTTATCTTTAATACGGGCTCCAGAATTGAAGCAGAGACTCTGAAAAACATTTTAAGTCTTTTCTCCAAAGCTATTAGAATGGTTATAAATGAAGGGAAGTCTTCCCTCTCAACAAACTTACTTACAAAGGAGGAGGTGGGATTTTTCAGACAACATTTTTCCTTTGTGGAAAAGAAACTAGAAGATGGTTTGAAATACTTGGGTTTTGTATTAAAATCGAATGACTATAGGAAAGAGGACCGGAAATGGCTTCTAAAAAAATGGAAAAAAGACTCTTATCCTGGAGTCACAGATGGCTCTCTAGGAAGGGGAGATTAGTCTTAGTCAAGTCATTTTTGGAAGCCATCCCAATATATTGGATGTCACTCTCCTGGATCCCAAAAGGAATTCTAGAGGCAACTCAGAAACTCACCTTCAGATTTCTCTGGAGCGGAAAAAAAAACCACATGTGACACCTTGGGTTCGATGGAAAAGAATTGTTGTTTCAAAGGCCCTTGGAAGTTGGGGCCTAAAAAACATCTACCTTTTTTCAAAGGCTCTGGCAGCAAAAGGAGGCTGGCGACTCATAAGTATGACTAGTCTCTGGACAAAATTTCTAATACAAAAATACATTGAACCAGATTCTTTGGGGACTTGGATCACAAGGGCTCAAAAGTCACTGAAAGGAGTCTCGGTCATTTGGAAGGAAATTGTTAACTCTTTCCCAGTCATAGGGGAAGGACTTGCTTGGAAGATAAGAAATGGACACCCTGTCATATTAGGAGCGGATCCTTGGACTGGTAGTGAAGGTCAACATCTCCTCCCAGACCATCTTATCCTCCAATTGAGAATCTTAGGCTACGACACACTAATCAAACTCGTCGATCCAGAACAATCAACCAATTGGTCACAAGGGTGGAAATCGGTTGTTGATTTTGGATTAGATGAAGAAGATACAACATAATTGGAAACATACATCTCAGGCCTAAAAATAACAGAGGTAAGACTCATGGATCAAGAGGATGAACTTATCTGGGACCAGGTGACCTCAGGAATCTATAAACCAAAAGATGGGTATACATATTTAAACCGATAACTAGTCCAAAGTGAGCCAGCCTGGTGGTGGAAAAAAATCTGGAGGATAAATTGTCCGACAAAATCAATATTGTTTATGTGGAGTGTTTTAACAAACAAGGTACCAACCTAGGATATTCTACAAAAAAGGAAATTGTTTGGCCCTGGTAGGTGTCCTATGTGCAAATCAAAAGGAGAAACTACCCTCCACCTTTTTCTGGACTGTCACTATATCAAGGAGGTATGGACAGAAGTGTCAAGACATTTGAAACTACACATTTTATCGGGTGGCCACACTCTGGAGCAAGCTTGGCAGGACTGGTGGATGAAAAGAGAAAATAAGGCCTACAGAATGATGACTCTATTGATAATATGGGGTGTATGGCTTGCACAAAACACACTCATCTTTAAAGAGGTTTCTATAGCACCAGAAATTACAGCTCTTAAAATCCTGGCCATCTACTCCTGTTACTTACCTACTGTTGGGAGAGTCAAGACTAGAAATATTTAGGAGGTTTCCATCAACAAAACAAAACCTTGGGGTTTTTTTTACGGAGCTTCCCAAAATTATAGATGTGGGGGAAGAGGGAATTTATATCTCTCAGATTCTCACTACTTTACACGGACTTCTGGTCTTGGAATGGGAACAAACAATTTCGTCGAACTAGTGAGCCTCAAACTACTCATTGTCTTTGCTCTTGAAAAGAATTGTAAAATGTTTATTGTTTATGGAGACTCAAAAAATATCATAAAATGGATAAATGGCACTCAAAGATGCACAAATATCAGACTTGCTAACATAGTGGAAGACATCAAATCCTTACAGACTGCTTTTGATTCTATTACCTACCATCATGTGTACAGGAAAATAAATGAAGAAGCGGACCGGTGGTCGAAAGAAGGCGCACACTTGGACATGGGCCTTTGGAAAATTTCAGAGTTCCTAAATTATCATATTCAGGAACATCCTCAACAAACTTTCATGTGAACTTACTGGACACTTTTTTGTGACTCGACAACCATATACAACAAAAAATACTTTGTGAAATTTTGTAAAATCCTAATGGATTCGACAATACAACAAATATAACAGGAAGCACTTCAACAAGCTACGAAGCAGATCCATAGAAAATAACTGATATGAATACACTTTGGAAGTGTATCTACAAAATGTAATTTTTTTCTCAACGGATGATATAAAATTACGCTTTTTTCCTTGGAAAAAAAGATTAATCTAAGAATAATCTTTAATAAATTACCAGTTACAATTCAATATCCATAACAACGAAGAACACTCTTCGAGAGGAAGAAAGCAAGAATTATAAATGACATTCCAAAAAAGTATGTAAATTTTAAATACAATTCTTAGTGAGTTTTTTAAGGCATCCATTGTATTTCTTTATATGGTTGGGTTGTTTGTTACACACGCGCTCTTGAGAACCAAAACACATCCATTTTCCATTACCTTTCTTGTAGTTAAGAAAATCTAGATGTTATGCATACTACGAGCCTCCAAAACCGAGGCCTTGGAATCAACTCATAAAGCAGAGGTTCAGATCATTGGCCAAGCCTTGTTGGTTATTGATCTCACTTATTGATAGCTAGTGGTTGTGGTGTGTAGGTTACAACTAGATAATAGGCCTTGTAGTGATTGCATTGAATCCTAGATAGAGTTCTGCAAGACAAATTCAAAGTTTGATTGTTGTTGCAGGTTTCACTAAAGCTAAAGGAGCCCAATAACCAACCCTAAATAGATATTGTTACTGCTCAAACTATCACCAAGGGAAAGTCCTTCCCTGCGCAGGAGAGCTTGGGGAAACTACTAGGCAAGCCACCCAACGTAACCTCAGTGACCTTGCCTCTTCAACTTAAGGTTAGGGTTCCTAACCTAAGGAGGGTATTCTTAGGGGTCAAACTAAGTCTGATTGTTGTGTTGAGAAGGGGAGATTCAAGACTTGGTTCGAGTAAGGGTTTGGTAAGATCAACACTATCCTCTATCAAGGGTAAAGCATGTCTAAGTATGAGTGAAGAAAATTCCAAAATGCCAATTGTGAATGAGCTTATGAAATATTTGACATAGACAATAATGCTCATTCTAAAATGCTTAGAAACAAGGAGTATTTGTATTGTTCAAATTAGAATCATATGAGTGCCTAAGTAATCAAAGTAATTTGTATCATCATTCATCATATCATTCATCATTAAAGGCCATTACCATCATCATCCAAAGATCATATGCCAAGAACCAATGAACTTGCAACTATGAGCACAATGAAATATTGTTTGCACTGTTGTTATCAAACCACAAGGACATCAAGGTTACATTGATCCAATGAGTTACTTTAACCAATGAAAAGAGGGCATATGTGTGCTTAGTGTACAAGATATGTCATGTAACAAATGTTCCAAAGTATAACAAGAAATCCAATGAGAAAATGAACAGTCTTAGGATCTTACGCCATTGGTTGCAACCATCATATGTACCAATAGTTAACAATCATAATCAATGGAAAATGATGTAATAAAGATACCAATCTGTGTGAGAAGGCAACAAATAGAACATGTACCAACAACATATTGCTACCAATTTAAGTTATGAGAAAGGTCTATCACTGTGTGGTTAGAATTCAAGTCATGAGAGATCATTAGTTACCAACCCACACTATAATGGCAATACCAACATGAGGGCTATGGGTTCACTTTTCCTTGGAGATGGTGGTAAGAGACCGTGTGTTGGGGAAAAAAAATTGCACACCTCTACTATTTAAAGTGGATGTTGTGAGACTCTAGGGCATCATGAAGTTGGCAAGTCATTCAATTGTAGAGAGTCATTCAAGCGAAATTTCAAGGGTTTTGTGCTTGAGTGGTATGACTAAGTTTGGTAAAGTTCTTAGGGCGGTCTGCAAGTTGACCTCAGATGATTTAGCAAGGGTTTGATGAATGGTAGAGTTGAATTGAGAGTGTTATTGAAGAATGAAATCCATAGGAGGTCAACCCATAGGGGCTTCAACGGTTGGATTGTGAAAGTGGAATGACACTAAAAGGAGTTGCAAGTAGTGGTCGATCTCCCTCCTATACTCTTGCTATTGTAACATTCTTCATAAAAAAAAGTTAAGGCATTCACCTTGGGTGTCGCCTAAACATCTTGTGTTGTGGCTTCTTTACTTGACATATGTTATTGTTACTTGTAATGTTCTATTTGGCTAAGTGTATATGTAGTTAGCTAAGTGTTAAAAATTATTGTTGGGGTGTTTTAAGACTGTGGCCAAGCATTGGTTTGTTTGTTAGTGGACTTGGTTGAAGTGCTAAGAGCGGTAGCTTAGAGAGTAGTTATGGGTACACTCTAAGTGAAAAGCCATAGTCTTGTTGTAAGTAGGTGTAGGTGGGTCAATCCCCTGTGGTCGAAGTAAGGCAATGTTGCATGATCTAGGATACTATTGATGGGGAAAAATACCAAAAATCAACATAATGGGTTTAACCCATAAACGATGCTCAATTAGACTCTTTCTTGTTTGGTGTAGAGAAACCCTTCAAATTAATGGCTCGACAACCTTTCGATGAGATTTACAATTGTAGAAAATGGTGTTTAAGCTATGAATGAAAACTACACTAATGCATGTAATGTTAAAAAATTAAAGTGCTTAAAATTTATCTACTCTAGTTATAATACTATCTTATGAAATGAAGAATAGAAAATCAATTATTTAATCCATTTCAAAGAGTTTTAAGAAGTAATTATTTTTTGCTAATGAAAATAGATAAACAAATAAATGGTGATTAATCTAAGAATAATCTCTAATAAATTACGAGTTACACTTCAATATCCATGACAAAGAAAAATACTCTTCGAGAGGGAGAAAGCAAGAATTATAAATGATATTCAAGAAAAAAATTGTAAATTTTAAATACAATTATTACCGTACATTTCATGCTAATACAAATTCAAAATGGTCCACAATTTGCATAGAGAATAAATTGATCTCCTTTAGAAACTTTTGGCCAAACTAACTTCTCAATATTAACAATATGTAGAAATAGTTATTATAGAAAATGCTTAGAATGAAAAGCTCCTTCTTTGTTAATCTTTCTCCCTTTTATACATATTGATAATTAGTAACAATAACTAACTTCATATTTTAAAAACCCTAACTATTTGATGAACTAGGGGACTTATCTTTGGCTAATTCTATATTAAAAAAAAAAACATATTTCAAATTTACTTTTACATAATTTGACTGGAGGAAAAACATGTTGATTGGGTGGGCCCCACAAAATAGATAAGTTAGATTTTTTTGTATGTACTTGTATATTTTGGGAAAAGAGTGTTGAATGCAAAACACATCCTTGGCTTCTTTTGTAAAAAAAAAGTTTTCATGTGGATTTTATTTACATATGAAATACTTTTGATATCAGTTTTGCTTTGTTGAAGTGATTTCTCAAAAGCCTCTATCACTTGAGGTGTAGGGGAGAAAATCTTGTGGTGGTTTGAATGATGGAAGATGACATTCCTCAATAACATCTTCCACGTAATTCCAAATTTTTAAACATGCTACCTACTCTTCTTCTAAATGAATGTGGGCATCCTAAGATATCATGTGACACTACATAAGTCCTTGCTCAATTTCATAAATTTATTCTTGCTCCAAAATTTGAATATTAGGAGGGTCCTTCCTTATCACCTTTTGCATTTCTTTTTATAACACCAAATTGGTACTGTGTTCTTTCCCGAGTAAATTTCCAAGCTTAGGTTTCTTTGTATAAAATTGAAAGTGTGATACTTAAATCTTGTAGTTGGAAAGTTTTCCTATAAAAATTCATTTTGACTTTTGCATTTGCTTCATTTTCTTCTAGAGCATACTTAATGAAACTTGTAATCAATCCCCAGGTTGCTTTTTAATGTTTAACTTGATTGTCTAGAAGTGTTATTTTGTCTTCATATTTTCAGATGTCTTTCTCTTTAGTCTAAGCTTTATCCAAAGTAGCATGTGTTATTGCTAACCCTGTTGATACCAATTCAAACAACTTAGTTTTCTCGGTGTCCAAAACTTCAACCTTATTTGTGCATATTACTATATTATCTAGATATACCTTTCTCTTTCTCTATGTTTGCTTAGCGATTGATTTCTTCCTCTTATTGTATGCTATCAACTCTAAGTTAACAACATCATCTAGTGGATCAACTATCGAGGTGTCTCCCCGTGATAACACATTCTCAAGCTTGCATGGTCTTATCACCTTTTCATCAATTGTATTCTTAACTTTGTCTCTCCTGCTAGTGCATGTTTTTTGTTTCTGAATTAAAATATCTTCCATAGTGTGATCAACATTTGAAACTTTAATCTGTTGACTTTTAGATTGATCCTGAGTTTAATATTCATTTCATCTTCTTGATCCGATTATTATCCTTAATTTAGATTTTCCCTATTGCTTGTCCTTGTTGTTTTGCAACCTTCTCTTCTTTTTCTTTGCCTCGACTACTGCTCTAATTCTAGCCTCTTCGTCTTCTTTTGCTTAGCAACCTTCTTTTTGCAGCTTCTTCTTTTGCCTTCTTTTATGCAACAACCCTCTCTCTAGCTTCTTTTTCCTCTTGCTATTTTCTTATTAATTCAGTGGAACATTTTTCTTCTTTTTTATCTTGTCGTTTCTTCTCTCTCCTTGGCCTCCTTGTCTACTTTTATTTTTTGTTATGCTTCTGTGACTTTTCTTTTCATCTTCTACTTATTTTTTAAACTTTCAACCTCAAGAACTTTCATTAGACTTTCAGTCTCTGCCTCTTGTTTTTCTTATCATTTGCTTCTTACTTCCTTTTGATTTCATCTGCTTCTCTCTTCACTTTCTTAGATTTATCATTCCTCTTGTTTTCTTCCAATTATTTATCCTTATGTCGAGGGGAGGATTGTTCTTATAGGATGATCCTTTCTTGGACTTATTCCCAATAAGTAATGCTTTCATAAATATCTTCATGATCCAAATGTTCATGAGTGTGGGGCTAGGATATACTCATTTGTTTCTCATGCTCTGACACTAAGCCGTTAGGGTCATGTCTCCTGAATTTCCCTTGAGGGAACCTATACTCTAACGTGGCCATGGCTTCCTTTTTAGCATATTGTGATCTATTCAAACTATAATGCCTAATGTACATCTTATATGAGATAAATGCTCTATGCCTTTCTTTTATCAATGATGCAATGAAACCATATGGTATATTTTGATAAACTATCTCCCTCAACACCAACTTGTTAGGAATATGCTTGGGCAAGAGGTGTGGTGGTGTAGTAGCTCCATAAGTTCTCAAACAAGTATGATATTCTTGAAAGTACCAATCTTCAATACTATTGAACAACTACATTGCTTCCTTTATCAATCACTGGGTAGGTTTGCAGAAAAACAACTTAAATACTTGCATAAGGAAATCATCACATAAGTGTGTATATTGCCTTTTATACTTGTTTTTCCATAAATTTTGGAAACAAACATGTACTCACATCCTTGATGTTGGAAATACTAAAACAACTAAGAGGGGGGGGGTGAATCAGTTGTTACTGTGCTTAAACAATTTTATGCCTATTAAAATGTTATTAACCTTCTTCAAGTGATCATCAAAATTATGCAAGTAATGAGCAGCAGAAATAATAAACATCTATCACACACATGATACACACAGAGACAGATATTCATGAGGAAACCCATAAAGGGAGAAAACCTCTTCTTCTTGGAATGATAGGCAGTCTTTTATGTTATATACATTATCATTCTTATGAGCTCCAACTCCGTTTGAGGCTACCACCTCTGTTTACAAGCTGCAACTTGCTGAGAGCACTAACTCTCTCGTTTCTATAGCACCCACTAGAAGGAAGCACCAACTCCCTGAGTGTTCCAGCACAAACTGGATGAAAGCATCAACTTCCAGTCACACAAGCACCAACTTGTATAACAGATAACAAAAGTTCTCCCTTGCACCACCCTACCACCCTGGTTTTTCTGGCTGCAACCAGATGGAAGCTACAACTCCCTGTGATCAAACACCCACTTGAAACTATGAGGACAACAGTCCTCCCTAGCACCTCCCTACCACCTTGAAATATAAAACTTTGTTTTCTGCAATTTATTATAGTGATACGGTATTTATCAATAGCTTACCAGTCTCATCATTGTTCTACTACACTGCTTTGCCTTGCCTGCATCAGTGTCTTGCTGCTACTCGCATCTCCTTGCACACTATTGTTCAGCTTCTCTTCTAGCTTTTATAATTTGTGTTGCCTCTTCATTCTTTTCGTTGCATCTATGATCTTCACTTCAGCTCATGCACTGCATCTCATCCTATCCACATGCATCACCCTCGAAAACGCACACTATACTCTATGTTCTACATGTCTTTTTCACGTCGAGTCCTCTGTGTGATCATCATTCGAACTCTTCTTCTTCCCTGGCGGTTATACTAAATCTGTTCATCATCAGTGGTCGTTATCCTGAGATTCTCTGGCTTCTCTGGCAGTCACAACTCTTCGTCTTCTCTGGCAGTTACAGTAAGTCGTTTTGGTTTCTTTGGCTTCTAAGCCCCTTCCTTCACGTGGCCATCGACAGTGACCAGACGCCTATTCAAAAGACGCTTTGCGATCTTGGTCTAGCGAGCGCTAACTCCTTTTTTCGATATGAACTTTGGAGATGAACTTAACGTGACCACACGATTGCGGGCGCAGCCAAACACGATTTGAGGGAAACCCGCTTTTCGCCCCACAATTCACCATAGAGCTCCACATATGCCTTTGGCGATACCGTGGTTTTGATTGCGACCCGCTCACGAAAAATTAAGACACAAGCATGTTCTGGCCCTGCAATGCGACGAGACCATCGATCTCACGATCTTGACAGTGCTCCTAAACTGACGGTTCAGATCTGTCCTCTCAACTCTACGGATCAAATCTACCCTTCCTAAATCAACAACTGAGATTTACTTCGTGATCCGGGTTCCGGGAATTTCAAATCTCAAACCTCGCTTTTCCCATACAACAAACTTCCAGAGTTGACAATCCATTGACGTGTGTCCCTCTCGGATCAATGGTCCTCGTTCACTTCAAGAATTTGACCTTTCAACCAGATCAACGATTCTGCAGTCCCTTTCTCGATCAATGGTTTATTTCACGAAAACAAATCAATGGTTAGATTTGATCCTTACATTCATCCTTTCATTGTTCAATACGACGGCTAAGACTTAATCAAACATTGAGATGGACAGTTGTCGGAACTTCGCCCTTCGGAACTTTGAGATTTCAACTTTTCAAACTTACACTATCTGTTGGGCCCGAGATATGATCAATTTTATGATAGTTATTAGACACTTTTGTCGAATGTACATATGTGTTTTTCATGTTTTGGAGAAGCTTTTTGAAAAATTTTGTGCTAAAACGGTATGATCTACACCAGGTATGTATGATTCGTGTTTGATGTCAATATTGAGTATAATTCATCATGTTTTATGTTCCCAAAGATCTAATTCACGTTTTTTTGGTGTTACAGAGCAAAAACGCATCACGTTTCTGCTTCCAACACTCCTTCCAATACTCGATACGGTACCCGATCTGGCACTGCATCTTACACAAAAATGGTGGGCGATTTGGCGGTTATGGTATTGGAGGCCAGTGGTGGGTGAATCAGGAACATGGGTTTTTCTCGTGCTTACCCCCTCCAGCTACTAAACTCTTGACAACTTAGTTTAAGTTGTTAAGCAGGACGATTATTGGCTCGCTCTATTTCGACAGTTAGGGCACCATTATTGTAATTTTCCAAATTTAGAAGTGGTTCAACCCTCCTGTGGTCGACCACTTGGTTTGTAAATATTATAAATACCACTGTGGTGGACAAATAGAAGTTAAGCAGTAGAAGAACCAATGTGATAGGGACAAACACGATTTTACTATGTTTCTCCATTTTTCATTGCCAGATTATATAAAAACTGTGTTTTTGAGTTTTCATGGTGAAATCGAATTGTTGAATTCGTGGTTTGTTTTTAGGAAGTGACCATGACTTGCTGGGGGGGCCACCAACAATCTGGTAAGTGTTCTTTAAGTTGTTTATGCATTTTATAGTTTAGTCGTCTCTCTTTATTTCCTGTACATGCATTATTATTTTGTTAATTAATTTGTTGTTGTAGTTTAATCATTTTAATTCTCTTTTGCATGTTAGTATGAAGGATTGTGTTAGCATGCGTTGATTTTGTAGTTAGGAAAGAATTTGCAAATTCAAAGACTAACCCCGTGTGCAATTAAATATTAGATTGTGTTTTATTTATGATTTTAGAATTAAGTCTAAAACAGACTTTGAAATAGAATAGAACAGAGTTTTATTTCATGTTTTCTTTAACAAGGATTTGATGGATGGACAGGATTAATTTCAGTTTTAATTATAGATTGTTTATTTCATTTTTATGTAGATCTTGTTTAATTAGTTGTTGGTTAATGTATTCATTAGTTTACTTTTTATATGTCATGTTTTAATTTTTGTTTTTAAGCTTTTTCCTTATTGCATTTTGAATTGTTAAGATAGATATAGCATAGTTTCATTTTATGCACTTCCTTTCTTAGAATTAGATTGCAATTAAAATTCTTAGTTAATGGTTGAGTTTAAGTATGAATTTTGCTTACATAGTATAGAAATACAATTATGATCTCGTTATATTGTTGATGGTTAATAAATGAATATGCATTGTAATTAGCGATTGTTTCAGTAATGGCTAAATTCTTATTGGATTGTTTAATCCATACCTTTCACTTTGCTATTGAGATCAGTATTGAACTTATACCACTTGAATTGTCCTTTGTTGTCAAGTGCCATCGAGATATTATAAGACACCAAAGACAATCCCACAACCACCAACACTATATTTGAGTTTTCATAGGTTAAAGATATTTTCTTGCCTTCTTAGATCAAAAGATAGTTTTATTGTTGATGTAGGATAGATAGTCTTTTGCTTTTATAAATTAAAGAGTAATTTGTTTATCATAGATTAAAGGTTAGTTGTTAGTTCTTCTTGCTTTCAATTAAATAGATTTCCTTTTATGAATTAGAAATAGTTTTGAAGTTTGAATTAAGAATATAGTTCACTTGCCTCTTAGGCTAGATAGTTGTTCAATGAGAAGTCTTAATTAGTTTACTTGCAATAGAAGTTATCTCAAGAGTAGTTAGTTGTTTACTTGTTTTAGTAGGTTGCTTGTTTGTCCATTCTTGCTTTGATAGTATAGTTGTTTGTTTATTTACTTGCTTTCATAGGGTAGTTGTTCATTGAATTTAAATAGGAAAGTTAAAATAGTTTGTTTTTGTTATTTGTTTATTGTTATGCTTAAAGTAGTTTGTTTTTGCTCATTGCTTATTGTTTGAACTAGTTTGCTTCAAGTAGGGTTTTTACTTGTTTTCTTGGAACTATCCATCGATCGTTGGTCCAAAATTACTTAGGTTACATAGTTTCAAGTTTGCTTAGTATGGTTTGCTCATTAGATAGCTTTGCTTGAGTAGATTAGCCCTTAGATAGCCACTTCCTTAGTTAGACTATACTACTACCAACTCTTCTACCTTTGGCATATACTTGGCTACAACTCTAAGTTTACTTACCCCGGGTTGACAATTTAATTGAGGGTTTTTAGTGTGTTTTTAGTGCATATAGAACACCCATCATTTTTGGCGATGTTGTCGGGGAGTTGTCTCAAAGTAAGAAGTAGTTATTAAATAGATCATTCCTAGACCTTAGTATTATAGTGGTAGTGGGGGAACTTTAAAAAAAGAGGTAAAAACCTACGCATTTTTGTTTTTGTTTTCTTTCATGAATAGACCTTGTTATTGGATAAATCGGTGAATGTGAACATAAACTGATCTCCCTAAATCCACCCGGATCTAGAACAAAAAAAGACAACATGACACTCCCAAAATTGCTACCATTGAATTTACTACCAAAGAAGGAATAGATGACATACCTTTAGATATCACTTCCTTATATCTCTGTTGTCCTGAATTTACTACCAAAGAAGGAATAGATGACATACCTTTAGATATCACTTCCTTATATCTCTGTTGTCCCTGCTTCGCTTCGGTGCTCTTGTGAGATCAGATCTGCAATGACACAAACCAACTAAAGTAAAAAAAACAATTGTAGATTCAATGGAGACTTAAACATGTGATCAAGAAGTCATGTAATAAAACACTAATGATTTTATGGGAAAAAAACATGTCATTGCATTCTACCTATCTCCAGCACGTCTCTGCATTCTATTATGTTTTTCTAACTTTTCATCCAGCATGTCTCTGCATTCGGCCCTCTGCACTCTTCATACCTCGGCTCTTTA